>JAOEHX010041512.1:36136-56217 GCA_025448015.1 Bolborhynchus lineola
CCAATCTTCATACGGGAGGTGCTCCAGTCCCCTGATCATCCTCATGGCCCTCCTTTGGACTTGTTCTAACAGTTCCATGTCCCTTTTATGTTGAGGAAATAAGAACTGCACACGATACTCCAAGTGAGGTCTCACAAGAGCAGAGTAGAGGGGCAGGATCACCTCCCTCAACCTGCTGGTCACACTCCTTGTGATGCAGCCCAGCATATGGTTGGCTTTCTGGGCTGCAAGCTCACACTTCCGGATCATGTTCATTTTTCATTGACCAACACCCGCAAGTCCTACATGCATGTGTGTACATGCCTGCATCCTAAAGAGATACTATCCCACAGGCAGGAGGGTGCATTCATATTTGGTGAATGCAGCAACACAAGGACAATAAGAAAGCAATCTTATTTTTATACTGTATTTAGGGCTATTTACTGCCCTGGCAAAACAAAAATCAGTTGCAAAAGCAGTTTCACTGTTTTGTGTTTATTGCTTTTCAGTAAAAATTGGCGTGCATCTCTGAATATAATTGAAGAAGTTATAATAAGCATCTTCCAAGTTTTATTCTACATAACTTAAATTACTTCAGAACAGCATAGAGTAAGACTTCTTTTAAGCTTCTTTTTTAAGTGTTTACACAAGAACATATTACAGGAAAAAGAGCAACTCTAATTTAGAATAGAGTATAACTTAGGAATGTTGTAATGAATAAAAGTAAAGTTAATGTTTAAAAGAAATATAAACCTATTAAGATAAAGAAATGCATATTGGGCAATAAATGGCTTTAGCCCTACTTCACAATGATATGCACATGAAGTCAAAACGGGTGAAATGAAACCAATTTTTAAATAAGTACATTGATAATAACAGAGGGCCACAATAGGAAATATCTATGAAAAGACAGTGCTAAGGTTCCCTTGGTTGAATTTAACATTTAGATAAACAATGTGATATTTCATTCTCAATTTTTATTTCTTTTAACATAGTTTAAATCTATTTATAAAGCCTTTATATTGCTAGCCAATTTTTAACCCTCCCATAAACATAGCTATTAAACAAAAAAGTAAAGTTTGCAGACACAAATAATAAAGTAGCTTTTTCAGACATTATAGGCTATAACCAGTTCTGCAGAAACTTGCTTGTAACCTTTTTCAAGCTGCGTCCTGGACTCTTCCTGATCTCATACAAAAACATCTTTAATGGGAAGCTCATTTTCCTTTAAACGTATTGAGTGGGCACATGATGACTAAAGAGTGGACGTGAGATGCCACATTCATTCGAGCTGGAAGACACTTTTTTTCACCTACAAAGAAAATAAGAGGTTGTTTTCACCTCTTTTGTATTCGGGGAAGCCAGGAAGTGTCTCCACTTGAGCCCAGTGGAAATTTTTTAGACAAATCTGTCTTTTGTCAGAATGTAACATTTTTGTGGAAACAAGCAAAGTTCAACTGAACAGTCTTTGGGAAATATTTCTCAGGTCCAGCAAAGAATTTCTTGGTCAAAACACAACTGAGACCTTCCCCCTCCCCTTCATCTGATACACTTTTGAAATGTTTAATCCTCCAGGTAAGTACATTAGCTACCAATAAGTTTAATGTTGTAGGATCACTCCTTTCCCACTGAATCCTTCCTTGCTCTTTCATTTTTAAGATCCACAACTTTAAGTTTCCATTTCTCTTTCACCATAAAATAGGAGAATTTTTGTAGGATGACAAATCTTCACCTGTCTATCACTAGCCCATGCAAATGTTTTCTGACTTCATAATCAGCTTTGCACTTAACAGAAACTAATTTGTCTGCAGAAGCAGCTTTCCTGTAAAAGAAAAATGCAGAGTTTAGCATGAACACCAATTTGGGATTAGAAAGTTAATGAGACACTACAATTATAGAAAAGGTTCAAGGATCCAGCTGTCCCTTACTGAAACACTCTGGAGAGCCACTGGTTGTCAGTGAACCTCTTACAGTCTCTCCATCCCCCAAGCTATAATGTAGTTAGTTGCTAGCGAGGTCCAAAAGTAAGCAGCCAAATCTTGCCTTTATTCTTCTGATGACTAGACTTGGCTTTTTCCATGCCTGTATTTACACACCTGGAGCCTTTCCTTCCTAAAAGGAACTACCCCTCTTTGTAAGTCTTAAAGTCCCACCTGCTGTATCCTGGCTTTCCCCTCCCCTCCCTTTCCTCTCCCTTTCCTTTTCCACTTTCTTAATGACCTGCTAGAGGGTGAGAGGCAGCAGAGAATTTCGCAAGTTGCCAAACCCAGCTCATCCACCTCCCATGGGGAAACTTTCCTTTTGAGCAGAAGTGCCAAAGAATGGAGTCTAGAGAGGAGCAGTGCTCACGCTGGCTTTGCAAAAGGTCAGGGAAATTTTTTTGGCGGCAAAAAGAGACTATGAATATTGTACAAGAATAGTTTGCAATATAGTTAATGGGCTCAGTTGACTATGGTAGCGTTGTCTGGACAGGACAACATAGACCCAAGTCTATTATACTCTAAAAAGAAGCACCCTAGCCAAAATGTGATTGTACCACTTGAATGATGTTTCTTAAATTATCTCAGGAAAAAATATGTTTAAAATTACACATAAAAGTTGTTTGAGGGGTGAATGACTAAGGAAATGGTAGAGATATTTTATAATGCCCTCAAGTGACCTAGGACAAGTAAAAGTTTTTAAAATTCACCCTGTATGCAAAGTAAAGTTATTGTCAGGCACAAAAAGTCATGCTGGCAGCATAGCAAAAATGCCTGCTGGAAACAAAACAAATATATTTAAATTGGCTAGGGAAAATGAAACTGTTTGTTTGCTTTGGACTATTATGTTAGACTTTCTTACGTAGGCTTGTGAAGATACAGTAATCAACCAGTTAAGCATTTATACCAAATCTGTTTTAGCCATATATAGCCTATCTGATGCACTTCAGGGCACACAGGTGCAGGTCTCATGGAGCACAAACTTTGACATGGCATCACATCTCCCTCCTCCCCTTCATTCCCAGAGGCTGATGAAAAACTGAGCGCTGAAGCGCCAGGGGGACTAGCTGACCATGAACCCAAACCAAAGTTCAATCACAAAGTGGTCTGCGTGCAGGAAACCAGACAGCCTTTTGTTCAACAGAAAGCAGAGAGTCAGGCCTTCTGTGTGCTTGGAAATTATCTCAGAGTCATGAGAAACTTTGGAATATAAGGAAAAAAAAAAAAAAACCCTGTTATGTGATGCAATGACCCTTGGGGCTACCGGCATAGAGTGACAGCAATGCAGTGGTGTTACAGCACAGGTGAGAGTTGCCCCAGTATGTCCAAAGTGTAAGGAAATTCCTGACATCTTCTATCCACCTCTAAAAGGATATCCATACAGGACACCAAGTTAAATGTTAGGCAATGTGGAGATGGACATTAGGGAACATGGGGAGAAGCAGAAATGAGAGACCTGCTGCTGTCTAATATCAATGGGGCAGATCTCAGGTGTCATTGCAGCAAGACAGTGCACTGACAGCCTAACTGTGCTGTGTAGATTCAAATTAAATGCACTGGGGTTTGACTGCTACTCCAGGAGCCTGGAGAAAGGAGGATATGGGTGGAAGAGCTCCCTGCTCCCTCCTGCCATTCCCCCACACCTCCTCACTCCCCTCTCCTCCAGCAGATCTCTCTGCAGGCACCTCAAGAAATTTCCTGTAAAGTCTGTGCAGAGAAAACATACATCTTAATGTCCAGATTTCACTGCTCAGCAAAGTGTCTTTTAGAGAGTTCCACAACACACTTAGTGGTTCATCAATGCATGTCGACACAGTATGCTGGAGGGAACCCAGAATTACCACTTTTCAGGTGGGGGTGCTTTGGAAAAAAATATGTGAAAGGGTATAGCATTGTGAGCTTGTTGCCAACAGATATTTGTTGATTGGTATTGTTGTATGGAAAAGTAATTTAAAGCTCTTAAGGCCTTGGCTGGTGTTTACTTCAGCCAATGGCAAATGGGAAGACCATACAAGGATCTAGAATAACATGTTTACTTGCATCTGCTGCTATCATTCATTAAGCTTGCTTATGCATAGATTTCTTCTTTATTTTAATACTTGTAGCTCTGTGCTTTGCTTGTGTGTTAATGGGTAACTGCTCGGAGGTAACACCAGTCTGAAGCAGTAAATGCTTCTGCAATTTAGAACCTGAACATGCACAAATCCATGGGATCTGATAAAACCCATCCGTGGGTGCTGAAGGAGCTGGCAAATGAAGTTGCTACGCCACTGTCCATCGTATTTGAAAAATCATAGCAGCCAGGTGGGAAAAAGGGAAATATAGCCCCCATTTTCAAGAAGAGGAAAATGGATGAGCTCGGGAACTACAGACCAGTCAGCCTCACCTCTGTGTCTGGCAAAATCTTGGAGCAGATTCTTCTGGAAGGCATGCTAAGGCACGTGAAAAACAATAAGGAGGTTGGTGACGGCCAGTATGGCTTCTTTAAGGGCAAAACCTGCCTGACCAATCTGGTGGCCTTTATGATGGGTCTATGAAACTGATGGACAGGGCAGAGCAGCTGACGTCATCTACCTGAACTTGTGCAAAGCATTCAACACTGTCCCGCATGGCATCCTTGTCTCCAAATTGGAGAGACGTCAATTTGATAGGTGGACCACTTGGTGGATAAAGAACTGGCTGGATGGCCACGCATGAAGAGTTGTGGTCAATGGCTCAATGTCCAGTTGGAAAACAGTAATGAGTGGTGTCCCTCAGGGATTGGTGTTGGGACCGGTCCTGTTCAACATCTTTGTCTGAGACATGGACAGTGGGACTGAGTGCTCCCTCAGCAAGTTTGTCGATGACACCAAGCTGGGTGGTTCAGTCAATACTCTGAAGGGAAGGAATGCCATCCAGAGGGACATTGACATGCTTGTGAGGTGGGCTGAAGCCAACCTAATGAAGTTTAACCTTGCCAAGTGCAAGGTCCTACACCTGGAGCAATGCCAGGCATGGCTACAAGTTGGACAGAGAAGAAATTCAGAGCAGCCCTGTGAAGGACTTCGGGGTGTTGGTTGATGAGAAAATGAGCATGAGCCAGCTGCAGTGTGCACTCACAGCCCAGAAAGCCAACCGTATCCTGAGCTGCATCAAAAGGAGCAACATAAGAAGGATATAGAACTGTTGGAACAAGTCCAGAGGAGAACCACAAGGATGATCAAGGGGCTGGAGCACCTCCCATATGAAGACAGGATGAGAAAGTTGGGGCTGCTCAGCCTGGAGAAGAGAAGGCTGCGTGGAGACCTCATAGCAGCCTTCCAGTGTCTGAAGAGGGCTTATAGGGATGCTGGGGAGGGACTCTTCATTAGGGACTGTAGTGATAGAACAAGGGGTAACAGGTTAAGACTTAAACAGGGGAAGTTTAGATTGCATATAAGGAGGAAGTTCTTTACTGTGATGGTGGTGAGGCACTGGAATGAGTTTCCCAGGGAAGTTGTGAATGCTCCATCGCTGGTGGTGCTCAAGGCCGGGTTGGACAGAGCTTCAAGTGACATGGTTTAGTGTGAGGTGTTCCTGCCCATGGCAGGGGGGTTGGAACTACATGACCTTAAGGTCCTTTCTAACCCTAAATACTCTATGATTCTATGATTCTATGAATTGCAGGAAAAACATCTCAGCAGCCTTTCCTTAATGGCTGGACATGTTCCCAAAATATCAGTCCCATGTTGTCAGTTCTGCTACCTCTCTTGCACTGTCAGTGTTCTGTTAATTAACACTGTTTATATTCTCATGGTGCCTAGGGGCCTCCATGGGGAGCAGGTTTTGTGGTCCAGAAACAAAAGAAACAGCACAGTCTTTCATGTGAAGGGCTTCCTTTTCAGAAAGATACAACACAGCAGAGAAGCAAGGCATCAGCAGCGTAGTGGACTATGTTTTTGTGTAGGAAACAAAAAATATAACAAGGAGGCAGAGTCAAAAATAGAGCAAAGGACATGAAGAGGTAGTGGCACAAAGAGGAGAAAATGAGTGATGAAAAGACATCATAGTAAGAGGACAAAAAAGTGAATGGTGAGAGCAAATTAAAGGGTCTGGGAAGGAGTGAAGCAAAGGAGGTGTAGCTTGAGGTTGCGTAAACAGGCACCAAGCATGAGCAGCCGTCAGTGGGCTTGGTGTCCAGATTCCCAGCTGTGCAAGGAGCCTGACGTCATGCTTTTCTGGGGCAGCGAGGGGTGACAGATATGACGTGGACCTCCAGCTGCATCTGAGGGCTGCCCCTGGGGGCAGATATTGTCAGCCAGCACATCCGTAGGGCTGCTGGGGGGCCGTGATTCCTGCCCTCCCTCCACTGCCTCTGCTTTCCAGCTCTTTCCCCTGATTTTTATTTTCTTCTTTTACTGAAGAGCCCTTTGTTTTGATTGCTTTACTAAACCTGTTTTTCCCTAGAAGATGACAGCTCAGCTCTGATAAAGGAATTTGAACCTTGAAAGCCATGAGGGAAAAATTTAGAAATGCTTCTTACAAACATAGGGAAAAACCACCCCAGGTAATGTGGTTTAAACGGTGATTGAATCCTGGAGATGTTTGCAATGTCCCACAAAGCAGTTTCTTGCTTGAGTGCTGAGCATGTGGGACTCACTCTGCTCCAAGCTTATGACCAGGATTGCCCAAGGATTCTAAGGCAAAGGTCAATTTATCTTTTTAACAGGTGCATTTCTGTAACAAATTAACCAAATCTCTTTTGGATAAAAACAACGTGAGGGGCCCCAAGCACAGCAGTCACTTTCTTATGAGCACAACAGGTTTTCCAGCTGCAGAGAACATCTGAAAGAGCCCTTTGTCCCTCTGATGGTTGGGATATCTCCATCTTCATTAGAAGAAGCTCTTCTCTTCGCAGCTTGCTGGCAAGCCACCTGAGTCAGATGTGCTAGAAAAGTGCTGTAAGAAAACTTGCATTTTTGGAGTCACCATGCTCCAAGATAGGGCATAAGGAAGCACTGAGGATTAGAAAGAGTTTTGTGGAAAGGCTGGTAGAAGACATTTGTTAACTTCCGATTTCTAAACAAGCTGGAAGTGTTACATGGGGGGCTGCATGAGTACCCTGAAAAATTAATTACAGGTGGTTGGTGGGAGCTACATCAGGATGGAAATAGCTTGTGCTGTTCTTCCCCAGGCACCACCACAGAAGATGGGTATGTGGCTAAAAAGACCCTTGGTCTAAAACAAAGTGTCCATCCGCAAGCTACACTGATAGGTTACAAGAGTCTCTACTGACCATTAGAGACCACATCCCATATAAGAATGACTGTGTGTTATGGGCCCTGAATGGAGCTGTTTTGCACTGCTGGCTGCTAAGTTCCCTCATGAAATGAGGACCAGTGGGGCTCCTTTTGACGAATCCCATGAATTTTTCCTCTCTGAGGAAGGAGGTGAACCCGTGGTCCACCTCCCATCTGATCTTCCTCCTGCTGCTCCTTCGGGAATCTGACTGATCTATGACTCAGAAGACTCAAAAAGGAATCTTTTCTCCCCAGTGTAGTCAGTGGACGGAGCTGTGCACCTACAAAGGATGATTCAGAGCATCTCAGATGTCTAAAGCCCTTTGATTTTTGGAAAATATTCCTATATTGTCTGAAATCATAAAGCTTCCTATGTCTACCTAAATTATCTATGACTTTCACTAAAGTATAGGAGGGAGAAATATGGACTGAGTCACTTAGTAGTGAAAGGATAAGATAAAAACTTAATTATTATGTGGAATAGCAATTTCCCTGGCTTTTAGAGGGATTTGAATATGTAGAATGACCAAAAAGGATAAAAATTGTAAAGGCAGAAACTGTTTCTGCCCTCTCAGGCATTAATGCTGTCACTCAAGCAGGAAGAAGCTACCCAGAGTCAAGCATTTAGTACGAAGTTTATAATCATATCACTGTAAGCCAGTGGAACTATGAGAACTCCAACAAAGTGAAATTCCTCTGGCTTGCATCCAAAACACTGCAAATGAAAACTAGGAAGACTTTGTGAAGAGTATACAGGCTTAGATAGCCAGAACTTGTATTACAATGCTCAAAAAGCTTTTGAAACCACATCTTTCTTTGTCTAGCTCTTGAGTAGTGGCTTAACACCACACTTGTTCCGGCATTTTGGAAGAGCAGCAACGTGGTTTTCTTGATTCCTGGACTCTGAAACCATTTGGTGATTGTTGGTTAAAAAGTGTGACTTTCAGAAAAATGCAGCCATACAGACCAATTGTTTTTCCATTTGCTTCTGTGCTCATTGCACACACTGAGAGGCAGCACTAACACAGCAGCACGCAGATCTGTCTGAAACTTCAAGACACCCTTTAAGCCCATGAAAAAGTAAGTCTTTGGCAACCTGGACTAATTGTAGCTGTCCGACTTCATGTGATTTTTCTATCATACATGTGCCTGTTACTATTCTCATTTGAAATACTGTCTTCTCCTAAAGAAGTACTGTATTACAGTATATATCAAAAAGGGTACATACACATTGTAATCTAAACTAAAATTCATACAAGCACCAAAGAACTTCTAACAATGACATCAGAAATATTTTTGAAGACTGTAGCATAGTAGATTATTATATGTAGTGTGATGTAATGTAATGTAATGTAATTACATATGTAAATGTAATCCACTGTTCCTGATTCATTTTATTTCTATACATTGCATATATTAATAGTCTGAATTAAAATAAACTTTAACTTCAATATCTGATTCATCTGTCTTCTATGAATCATTAATCCTGAATCTCTGCCTTTTACTGGAAACGAGCATCAGGTCTGTCCAACAGACAGCTTAGGTGTGCATAAGCAAGTTTAGCACATCAAGGCAAGTCTGAATCTAAAGTCTGCAACCCATTCAAATATTCCTATACTCATTCCTGATGGGAAACCCCATTCCACTGGTATTTATATGGCATCTGTGCAGACATCCCACATGCTGAAATGGAATAATCTGTAACGGCTTCTTCATAAGCTTAAACCCCTAATTGAAATACCAAGAACTGTCTAACTTTTGAAACTGGTAATAGAGTCCAAAAAAAAAAAAAAAAAAAAAAAAATCTTTTGATAGATTATCAGTTTAAATGCAGGAGAAGCTGTTAAAGACCTGAAGCAATTTACTTCCAGGCAACATTACACCATCTGTCTCACCATTATACAGTTTGTGCAGTTCTCCAGGTTAGTTGTCTACATGAACACTGTCTATGTGAACAAGAGCTATTAGGACACGACAATCCTTCAGAGCAAAGTTTTGGCAACCGAATATCTCTTCATAAGCACAGTTTTACCTTGCACTCCAGACACAAATATGACAGCAAAACTCATGATGTTGGCTGAAGAGACCCAATCTCAATGTTGGATGCTAGCCAATCTGCAGGAGTAGACAAAAAGATTTGTGTGGAAGAGGTGCTATGGAAAAAGTAATGCAAGCAACTGAGACCCTTGTATTTTTTACCAGTTCCCCTCCTATCATAAAAAATGACTGGAAAAAAAAAGGGAAAGTCAGCTTCAGAAGGAGAGAGATGAGACAAGACAAGACGAGATAAGATGGGATGAGCTGAGATGAAATTAAAAGAGATGAGATGAAGTGATAAGATAGTTTGAAGAAAGCAGGTGGGAAGTAAGAGAAACAAGCTTATGGAAAAATTCAAGGTGGAAGGGACCTCAGAAGGTATCTGTTCAACCTCTGGCTCAAAGCAGGTCAGCTGTACAGTCAGACCAGGCTGCCCAGGTTTTGATCCATGACGCAGATGTGACCAGATGGTGTTTGGTAGGTGACTAGTACTGAAGTAGTCACTGTTTCTCACTACCAAGCATTGGACCTATTCAAATTATCTGATGCAATTTTAAAACAAAAGGATGGCTTTTTCCACACAACTTGTAAAACTACACAACATTTTGCCACAGTATACTGGAAAAGCCCAAAGTGTAAATAGATTTAGCAATTACATTAATGGGAGAAGGGTCATTCATTGATTAGTAAACATATATAGATGCAAGACAATGGTAACCATTGTTCTATGGCTAGTGTACCCTTCAATGTGCCATCAAAGCCATCCATACAAGTGACAGCAAAACATCAACCCTGGGATTTGAACAAAAGAAATATCTGCTAATAAGAACTGCTGGCATAGATAAAAACCCAAACAATTTAACTGTCTGCAGCATCAGCTATTCTGATTTCCTTCAAGGCAGAGAAGTGAGAGCTAACACTATCACCACGCTTGTGCTGTGTAGGGGTTTCATTTTGCAATGGTGCCTGTCTAGTTGTTTGCAAAGAACCTCTCCCTAGATGAGAAGAACCCCCACTGCCATACCCCAGGGAAAGTCCATTATATGCCACCAAGTTATTACAGAACCCACATTAGCTCACACATTAGCTCACACAAAACTTTAACAAATGCGTATTTTTAAGGGCTTAATGTGTTCATGGAAGAATTGTTTATGGTGACAGGCTATAAAACTGAGCAATAACCTGCCAAGGGAAATTTCAGAAATATTCTCATCTGAGTCATCTCCATCAAGGTCATGAAATGGAGAAAGCCTTTGAAATGAATTACTGGTTTCTGGGATGGAAAAAACGACCAACACCCCACCACACACACGCACACCAACAGCCAAATAAGACCTTTACCATTGCCTACTATTGTTTTTCTGTCGTTGTCACAGAACCTCACTATTGACTCAGTCTTGTATGGCCAACAGAAAAGACTGCCACGTACAGCACATCAAAGCACAGCATTTCCAATTTGTAAAGAATTTCAACATTTTCAACTTGCGTTCAACTTGCGTTTGTTGCAATTCAAAGATTTCCTGTAGAGTAGCAATTCTGTGAAAAGTGCTTTTAGAAATACCATCAGGAATAACATAAAAAATAATAGTGGCTGGATCAGTGGCTGTTGAAATATATATTTCATCATCTTGTTGCTATGGTTGTGCAGTAATGGTTCTACTCTACACTCTCTCATAACAAGACCTACTACAAAAAAAATAATTTAAATTCATATTCACATTTATGTGTCCATCTACAACTTACAAGGACAAAGTGAGATTTAGGAAGCTGCCCTAACACTGATCAAGGAATTGTGTACTTTTACATACAACTTAACATGACATAGCGCCTGTATCTCACAGGTCTCCTGATCAGAATATATTTCAAGTTTTCAAAGATACTGAGCCTTCCCTAATAGCCTTCAGCCCTAACAGACGTATCTGGGTAAACAAAAATGTCCAATTTACAGTATTTATGTGGTTAACTGTGTACGTGTTCTCTGTATCTTAGAAGCTAACAGAAATAAATACCTAGAAGTATATGAAAACATATGACATATCTGTCCAAGCACCACATACTAGGATCTAAAAATAAAATGTTTATAGACACTCACTCCCCCAAGAGATGGAAGGTAACAGAGCACAGAAAAACCTTTAATCCTTTAATCTGGTCAATGGTTGAACATATCCTTCTCAAATATCCCTTCTTTCAATACAGAGAAATAAAAATATCACACACCCAGCAGCAGCAGAAGACTTTACCTTGAAAAGGAACTTTGCAAAACAGTGAACTATTATCTTCTATTCTCCTCAGATTTCTGGCACTTATCTAGTGACTCACAAATTATGCATGTAAACATGGATTAATCTATTATACCATGGTGTGTGCAAATAATGGCTCTTTTTCTCTAATTTTCCATTAAACAAAGCATGTAAAGGTCACCATGGCCCTAGAAAAAATGTCCAGAGATCTGCCCAGGCCTGCAGAACATCAAAAGAATCATGTAATTGTATTGGAGTTAAACACTGCCTTCTAGAATAAACACTTTTTAAAACTCTTTTTTTTTTTTTTTTTTTATGTGTAAGCAAAGTTTCCTGTTTCTTCACTTCTATAAACATTAATGGTAGCTATAAATACTCTCTCCTGGCAATTTACTATTCAGTAGCATTACTTAGGGTGACAGTCATCCAAATATCATCTTGAATATTTGACAGGGTTAATATCCAGGTGAGAAGCTGAAGACACTGCTTTCCCAGTATGAGAAAACAGAAATGAGTCACAAAGTGCATTTAGACCCTAACACAGAAAGGATCTGTTCAAAACTGAAGGAAAACATGGTTTGGAGACGCTATAATCCTAGGCAGCCTTGTCTAGATGGAGCTCCAAACTGAGAAGACAACCTACAGTGCTAGAAGCCGGGACAGACTACAAAAGAGGGGTGTGGAAACATGGCCCAGGCATGCAGGGATGGCATCAGGAAGGCCACAGCTCACCTCAAACTGAGACCTACAAGGATGTCAAAGGCAGTGAGAAGAGTTTCTATCCGTACATGGCTCCTAAAATGCTGAACCAGGAAAATGTGGGCCCACTTCGAGTGGGGTAGATGATTTAGTGGCAGTTGCTGCAGATGGGGATGAGACACTCAATGACTCCTTTGTGTTGCTGCTTACCAGGAAGGTTTCCCAGGCTCTCAAGCATAGAGACAGATTTCAAGGAGGAGAGTATCTAGCAGTGGTGGAAGACAATCAAGCCGGCGTCTCTTGAGAAACCTTAGCGCATGCAAGTCCATGGGCCCTTATGTGTGGCATTCACTGGTGCTGAGTGTACTGGCCAGTGTCCCAGACACAGGGGAAGGACCCAGATGACTGAAAAGACAGCTATCATGCCCACTATACATTATGCCCATCTGCAAAAAGGGAAAGGAGGATGGAGAAAGTAAAGGCCAGTCATCCTCTCTGGATGAAAGTCCCTGGAAAGCCATGGCAGGAACTTCTTGGTTCATACTTCTGAATGTGTGTGGAGAGCAAGGTGACTAGGAACAGCATGGCCTGACCATGGGTGAGTTACCCCTTACCATGCAGCCTGGTTGCCTCCTGTGGTGAAATATTTATATTTGTAAATGCAGGGCAGGCCATAAAAGTTCTTATCGTTTAAAGGCTACTGTAGTGGGGTACCACAGGGGTCTGTCCTGGGACCTATCCTCTTTCATACCTGTTTCAGTGACCTGCAAGTGGAGGTAGAGCACTCAGTTCACAGTCTGTGGATGAAGAGATGATGCTAAGCCCTTCACAGTGGTGCCTGGCAGGAGGGAGGACAACCATCATAAACTGAACAGTAGATATTCAGACTGGATATAAGGAGAAATTTTTTGACTATGCAAACAGTCAAGCAGGGGAGCAAGCTGCCCAGAGTGGTTGTGCCAACACCATTCTTAAAGATTTTCAAGATGCAAGTGGATAAGTCCCTGAGTAACCTGCTTTGAACTCAGTGTTGACACTTGCTGTTAGCAAGAGAGACCTGAGTCCCTTACACCTGGAGCAGTTCGAGGAATTATTGAGCATTCAGCATTATTTATACCCAAAACAAGAAAAAGTGATGGATTTTATCTGCAAGATTTTCCAGTGTTTGAACTATGCAGGTTTTTACTGTAGTAGAAAAACTATTCTGAATGCCAAAGAAGAAATCCAAAACTTTATTTTTATGAAGAGATTCCTCAGCTCTTAAAAATTTAATTTTACCTCAGGTTTAGACAGTATTGACTAAACATATTTTGTAAGGAGATTTATAAGTTTTCATAAAGTTCCATCTGTAGAAGCAAAACTGTCTTTTAGAAGAAGAATTTTTTTTCTTTCTTTTTTTAAAGAAAGTGAGAATGCATACAGGTAGAAGAGAAGCATCCCTAGGCTTTGGAATTTAGTAAAAGGAAGCATTCTGTTGGGCTGTAATCAGTAGTTTAATCCATTTTATTAAGGAAATCTTGATGCCAAGGTAGTGCAGAAAGGTTGGCTGTTCTGTGAATACCAGCTGACACAAGAAATGAAGAGGAATAAAACCCAGGAAATGTAAAATGCAAAGCATTTTGCAGTGCACAGCAGCCATTGAACAAATTGCCCTAGCCAAAGCTTTGACAGTACAAATCTGAAGAAACAGTATGAACAGTTTAGTATGTTGTGAAGAATATTTCACTTCTATGGATCTGCCTTTACAGCCCTTTGACCAGCAGAAGATCCATTGTGTTCAAGAGAATTTTTATTTTCTGACATATTCTACAATTAAGCATTAAAGATTTAAGTCATTTCCACTAGTTCCATCATTCTACCAGGAATCTTTGCAGAAGGACAATTTGCTGTAGGAAAGGCTAGGACAAGCCCATGGTGCTGATCAAAGCCATCCTTGTTGGACCAAGGATGGGGGCCTGAGCAGAAGTCAAGCTTCCTAGCAGAGGTGGAGCTTTCTTCCACAGCTGCTGTTACCAGTCCATATGGCTGCACCATATCAGAGCTGGCCACAGCATGGGCATCCTCACCCTTGAATAGCAGAAACATTTCACTCAAGGGCCTGGAAACTGAACCTGCCCAGGCTGATCCTTGGAATACCTGTCCTCAAGTGGCAGCAGGAGGCAGTAAAAAAGATCAGAACAATGAATCCTGATGCCCAGCCTTCTGCTGCAGAACAGGTCAGCTCATTTTCAAAGGTCAAGAATCCACCTGTGAATAACTTAGCTGTTCATGACTCCAAAGTAGGCTCAGACTGCAGTTCAGAAGTGAATTAAAATTGGCTGATATTTAGGTTGTTGCAGTCTACTTCCAAAATCTATATCAAATATTGTCAGCCAAAATACTTCAGGAATATTAACCACTTGTCTCTACACTCAGCACGCAATACATGCTGGATTTTATTGTGAAGTGTGCCATTGTGAAAGAACAAAAAGTCCTAAAATAGAAATTAAAGATTTCAGGTCCAGAATGTTTCAGTCAAACTCAGTCATGCTGATGTTAAACCTGAAAAATGCTTTCCAGGTTGACCTGAATTTTTTTCCAACTTTCATGAAATCCGTATGTCTGAGGCATATGGATTCGCAGCTATGTGGATTAACAAGTTGCCAGTGGCAACACCCTGAGGACTCTAAAACACCCACATTAGCAAAGCTGACCAGCAGCCCTTTCTTACATGTTACTACATTTTTTATTTTAAAGAAAATAGAGTCTTATTCTTGGCTGTGCAATTTTATAGTGCACAGCCAGGTGCACTATATATCAAGTGACAAAGTTCATTCTAAAAAAGCATTCAAACAGACTAGAAACTTCACCAGCTCTTTTGCAATTTGTTTAAGCAATACACTAGCATTAAAAAAGTTGCAATCAGAAGAATTTCACTTTAATTTCATTGCCTTGAGGCATCGTGCGGTGTGTCACAATGCATTTCACTCTAGCACTTCCTGTTACAGTAGCTAATGTAAATCACCTCAATTTTGTTTATACTGTGCATAACCAGCATTTTTCATACATGATTTTTCCACAAATGGCATTGAAAACAGGTGGATTTCAGTTTATTCTTTGAATAGTTACTAATGACAATAAGAATGATCATAAAAAAGAGCAAATAAAAATACTGTCATCATCTACACAGTCTTAGGGAATCTCTTTCTCATACATCCTGCCTGGGGCAAGGGGAAAGAAAGAGCTAATCCCAGTTATTTTCCTTGAAGACTTTAGCAATAGGACAATAGGAATGATGTAATGCAGTTACAGCCTCTGAATCTTCAGCTTCTTTAAAATAAACTAGATCTTTACAGAGAAGGACTTGATCTTGAAAAGAAACTCAGGGAATAAAAGAGAAAAATATTGTCCAAGAAGGAAGAGTCCAGCCTGTAGGTCTTACTGTCTGGCACAGAGAGGGAAACCCACATCCCCAAGCAGATTCTGACACACTTCCCACTTTTCCTACCAGCTGTCAGTGCACTCACTAGCACCTGGCTCTGGAATTATCATGGCAGGGATTCTTCATGTTACCAAACAAAATACTTCACAACATTTTAGTACATAATTTTAATTTCTTTAGAATCTACTTAATCTACTTACAAGAGCAAAGCAATGACAATGGATTTGGGGCCATAACATGTCGTGACCCCAGTTGGACTAAGGTTTTTCAGCAAAGGAATTTATTTTAGAAATGGATGCTACAATGGCTATTAAGACAAGAATAATTGACCCTCAGTGCTCATTCTGGTCAGGAGGAAGGTACAGCTTGTCACCCCTGCACATGCTGTCCAGGGTGTTTTTGCCATCTCTAACCTTGGAAGTTTTGAGGATGAAGCTGGATCAAGCCCTGGGCAACCTGATCTGACCCCAGAGCTGAACTGCTTTGAGAAGGAGGTTGGGCAGGGATCTCTTGAGGTCACTTCCAGCCTCACTTATCCTGTGACCCTATGTTATAGAAATGGTACTTTCTGCATGCATCAATCAGTAAACATAATATGTCACTAATATTTGACACAACTTTTAAGACTTCCTGCACTTATGCAAAGATATTTCATGGCAGGAGATATGATCCATGAGATCTAGTAGGATCATCAAGCTGACCACATGAACAATTTCCTCACACTTGCACAATGGGTGACTTAGCAAATAATTACGCACTAAGAATTCCTTCATCTTCGTGAATGAAATACCAGTATTCTTCGATTTACTGTACTTTTCTCATGACAAAATGTAGTCACTGTTTAGATGTGTTAAGCTATGTTACAATACTGAGTGCATGACTATTGGTCATGCAGTTATTAATGTTGTGTTAATTGTGTATCCATTTTCATTGCAATTGAGAGAAACAAATAGGTGTGTAAAGGTCAGGTCCTGTTTTGCAGCAGGTGACAGCTCTGATCTAAACAGTGACACTCATTTCCATTGTCATAACTAGCTTTGTACAGGAATGTTACCTGGGGAAGCCTTTTAATATCGTGGAGAAAAAGAAATACTGAAATTGCAACCTAAAGAATTCCTCTGGTCTCTGAGAGCAGAAAGAACAACCACTCATTGATAATTGAAAATGTCCATCTACCTCGACAGGGGTAACACCACTCATGAGCAACCCTGTAATGAAACCTGTGCAAGATCCTTCACCCACCTCAGGGTTAGCAGTCACCCCCAAACCCATGCAGAAATGCCCAGTATTCAAAATTATTGCTAGAATCTGTGGGTCTTTTTTGCAAAGTTATTAAATCTCTACTCACCATGAGGCTTACAGTTTCATTGCAAATAGCAAACTAATTCTACCTGCTATGAGAGTGCAGAGGAGAGACAGTCATGATATGCCTTATGCAGAATGATCACCAAAACAGGGGAGAGCTGCTGAATGGCAGCAGCTTCTGGCTCACACGAGTCCTGCTCAAGTTTATGCATAGACATCACAGAAAGACCAGATATGTCAGTATAACAACAGACACATTTGATTTGGCTGAGTGTAGCTATGCTTAATTGTTTTGATTTTATGATTTGCTGCATTTTATAGCTTAGGAGTTTCCTGTTCTCACTGAGTCTTACAATTTCAAGGATGTTCTACTCTCTTAGCTCTCATGGTTTGGTAACAAACATTGGCTTTGCAATAGCTAAATCTGTGGATACAAAAAAATATTTTTGTACAGTGCTTGAGATATTAAGATTTGTTGCATGCTCACCTGTACACTGATGTGTATGCAAGTCCTCAACACCAATATTACAACAGCCAGAGAGGAGAGAGATTGCCACCTCTGCATTCCTGAAGCCAACATCCATGTAGACAGTGTGTGTGTGAACCACCTCAGCAGCCAACAGTGGAGGCATTTTTTGCTAACACAAGCAAAAACATGAAGAAATCTATCCCAAAGAGTGCCATTTGTGAGTGTCTGAGACAATAGGCCAACTCTGACAAGCAGTGGGAAAGAGGCAGTTCTCGCTGCTTCACCTCAGCTGCATTTTAACTTCCATATGTGGTGGTGATGGTCAGCTCTCATCTTTGATCAGAGGAAATGCAAGGCCATTCAGGCATGGTTCAGAGACAAGAACACAGGGTAAAGTTTGCCCAGTGCACACAGAGGTATACTTAGCTCCCCTGGATACCTCATGTACTGGGACAAAAAGGACTGCTTCAAATTTCAGACAGGAGCATGGCAGGTAGCACAGGCCTGGTCAGGTGTGCTGTGGGAGAAGAGAGGAAAATAACACCAACAAGAAAGCTTTGGCAAGATGATGCACACTTCTTGTAAGAGGAGCATGAGCTGAAATAAGTTTGCTCTCACAGAGCTCCATGACCTGCTCCAAACACAAACACATTTTGAAAACAGGTGCCCCCCACTACACCCAAAAGTATCATTGAGGCACAGAAATCTTTGCATCCTCGGTTTTTTTGGTTTTTTTTGTTTTTTTTTTTTGCTTTGAAAAGCTCTCTCTATCAAGATCATAAGTTTAAACCAGACAGACCATATCTGCAGAACTTGATGAAACCTGATTCCAGCCCCACTGAGGCACACAAGAAATCATATTAAGCCCTCATGAGTTTGTTATCAAGCTCAAGTTACTCAAGAGAACAAGATATTTGATTATGCGGGTTTGCATCATATCCCTCACTCTGCCTTTCCTCTCATATCCTTTCTAATAAAATGCCAGAAATTTTTTCTTGTTGATGAACACAGTGTTCTGAACCCTGCAATTGCACTTTGCTTTAAAGAGTTTTTGATAAGATACATAGAAGTGTTTCACAAAACACAGATCTTTTAATAGGTCCTTCATATTATTCAGTAAAGTTAGTGGGTAAGTTTGTTCCCAGAAGCAAGACAGGAGACATTAAAGGCTATCTTTCCCTAATATCTGCATTTCAATCAAGTTATTCATATCACTAAAAGTTGAACTTGCATAGCAAGTTCTACACAGAAGTAAAAGTGCAATTAACCATTCCCACTATCTCTGTTCTTAACCAGTGCAGATAGCAGAGAATGATGCAAGTCATTTGGAACTTTTCACCAATTTTTGTACCTCTGTGTTTGCTGGTGCTTAATAATCAAATAAATTAATGTTTGACCAGGGCTATGTTACTTCAATTTTCCTAGTACATTATATAGAAAGAATAACAATAGAGTGTTTTATGATTAAAATCTTAGCTTTTTCTTAAAGCAAGTTAGGATCATCTCTTAAATATACTCCACTGTGAATTTGAATAAAAAAGAGCCAACCAGTACTGCTGGCTCTATCACTATTCAGTGATTTCCATTCAGAGGATGGGGTACCCCTGAAACAGGGTTTAAAGATTTGCAACGCTATCTGTATGTTATATACTATAGTTTGCATTATACAGAGTAAACTTATTCTCTCCATTTAGCAAGGTATGGGAAATAATAGCAAATATCTGAGCACTCCCTGTATCTGGGACTGCAGGACAGTGATTAACAGGCAGGTGAAATCTTCCTGTAATTAACTGGCTAATTCAGATTTTAGCAGGATTTTAGGAGAGTTGAATGACTATTCATGTCTGCTCTCATCAAGCAGGAGTTAAAAGTAACATTTTATTATTTAATAAACATAAAAAACATAAACAGTTCCTGGACACACTGACCACATGTGAGCAGTGACTAGAAAAAGGGGAACCCCCAAATTTCTTTGACCTACAGGCAGAAAAGGATCTTTTTAGGCAGCCATGGGGCTGATGCAAGATGCCTGAATCATGCATGCGCTGCCAATGCACTATTACTCTGCTGTGCAAAGCACTGCTACATGCCTACACACTCACAGGGACATTTTCTGGGGACATCTGGGTTTTGCAAGCCTTCCTGACTCCCATTCAGGAGAGGAAACAGCTGCTTTCGTTCACCTTTTAATCTGCTGTGTGGGGGATATAGGGCAGGAGTGGGGAAAGCACATAATGGCTGTCAGGCTTTACTGGGCAGAAAGTACCACCCAGTGAGCAAAGGCTCACTGGGAGCAGCACAGGCATTCTCATAAATCACTTAATAAGGCCACTGTGTGGTCTACGGATATATATTATAGACATGCTATAAAAAAGCATCCTGACCTTGACACGCTTGTGAGGTGGGCTGATGCCAACCTGATGAAGTTTAACCATGACAAGTACAAGGTCCTAAACCTGGATCAGAGCAATCCCAGGCACAGCCACAGGTTGGGCAGAGAAGAGATTCAGAGCAGCCCTGCAAAGAAGGACTTGGGGGTGTTGGTTGATGAGAAACTGAACATGAGCCAGCTGCAGTGTGCGCTTGAAGCCCAGAAAGCCAACCGTATGCTGGGCTACATCAAAAGGAGCGTGACCAGCAGGTCGAGGGAGGTGATCCTGCCCCTCTACTCTGCTCTCGTGAGACCTCACTTGG
>JAOEHX010041513.1:0-41595 GCA_025448015.1 Bolborhynchus lineola
GAACTTCAATTAATTCTGTTCTGTCTCTTACTCAGATACCAGACATTTCTGCCATGCTGTGCTGAACTCAGAATGCCCTGGTGCTGTGGGTCTGCAGCAAATGAAGACTTACTTTGGTTGGGGGAGGGAGCTACCGACTTCTTTGTAGTATTATGAAGGGCAAAAATGTAATTTCCTGGAATGTATTGAATATATCTGGCTCTGACTTTGTCACTGTCATCCACAGACAGGGACTCATCTAAGCTTGAAAGCTCTTTTATTGTCAATTGTAATGAGCTGATGGTGCTATAGCTTTTAGTGTGAAATTCCTGTTATCGTCACTGACATTTCTATATAACAAGCAACTGAAATTCACACAAACTAAGCTGTTTTACCTTCTCTTGGGATGTATTTATTCCATGCCTTTCATATGTGGCTAAAACAAGTAAGAAAATTATGAGGCACCTGCGTAAATAATGTTGGATTTTACACTTATGGAGGCAAATCTTCTCATCCTGTAGCTGGATCTTGACCCAAAGCTTGCTGAAAATAAATGATGATTTGGATGGGTTCAGCCTGCAGCTCTCTTTGACATCAATGGGAAGCAGATCAAAAGAAGTACAGACTCTTATGCAGTTACTGTGTGTTCCTCTGTCAGACAGCAAAGCTAAAGGCAAAGGGGTCTTGGGGTTCTCATGCACAACCACACGTATATTATGGCCCTCATTTTCAGGATTGCACACAGTTAGTATAGTACTTTGAGAACGGTTATACTTCCATACTGAAGCAATCTGAACTTACCTCCTTGCTCATCCAACATAACCAAAGTCCTGATACCAGCATCTTTACTCTACATCCCAATAGTGGTAGCAAGGTAAGGAGAGAGAAGGGGAGAAGAAACAGAGAGAGAGAAAGAGAGATCAGTGTGGGAATTCAGCCCTAGGTATGGGACATAGGAAGACAAAAGAAAAACAGTAAAAGGAATGACAAGGTCCTAAGGGGCTGGTGGCACAGTCCAAAGACCTTATGTGCCTGGACACTGTGTAAGGAACCAGGTACTCTCCATTGTATAATCAGTGCTTCAGGATTCACTGGGATAATGAACACAAGTTCTGGAGCTTGAGATTAAAATAATTGCTTTATATAAGAATAATTTCTGAAAAGAGAGGGTTCATCTCCAAGTTTTCTGAAGCAGGAGAAGAAAGGTTTGTTGGCATTGCAGGTGTCTGTTCATCCCAAGGGAGAAACTCCCAAGGAAAATAGTTATGATACAAACATGTTTAAGAAGAAGGCATAGTACTTTGTACATGGCCCTTGCAACACAGAAGTCAGAAAGCTTACCTACTTAGGAAATCCCTTTTAGAGCAGGCTAATATTTAATAGGATTAAGCCATAATTTTTGGCTTGGAGATCTAATAGATACGGGTTTAAGCCAAGTTTTAATTCAGCCAACAGACACCTTTAGCATCAATGGATTTCATCAGCGGGTTGAGCTTGAGGGTAGGATTCTTAAAACACCTGCATTCTGAATTGGCCCTTGATCCCACAGGTAGTGGCAGTCTTACCATCACCTTTGATGGATACAGGGTTTGAGCAGAGCCAAGCAGTTCAGTGCTCCCACCTGCTGAAGCTAGCAGCAGGGCACCTTTCACATGTAGTTTCTGCATATGTTATCATCGCTCCAGGATGTGATCAGAAGTCTCTGGTTTCTGGGTGCTGTGATACGAAGCTATATCACAGATAAGATTAGCTCCTATGTAATTACAAAGGGAAAACTAGCTCCATTCTCCTTGGAGCAGTGATAACATCCATGAATAATTAACGGCCTGGATGATCTCCTGGATATTGCATGTCAATAGCAGATGAAGTAAGTCCTCTGCAGCCTGACAGCTTGGCAGCAGAGTTACCTAGACATGTGCAGCAACAGTTTAGCTGCTTCCAGGAACATAAAGCCATCCATAGCCTGTGGAGCAGATAAAGTTGGTGTGCTGATTTTGTAGAGGGCAGAGGAGATACCCACAGTTGCAGAGGAACATGAGGAACAGAAACCTGGAGCCCTGACTGTCACTTTTGCTTTCTAGACCATCCTTTAATTTGAGGCAAATTAAGGACTTCATATCATCCTTCCTCCCAATCGCCCTGCTCATTGCCATGGCTCATCTCTTTCTGGGAGCAGTGAATTCTCTTGCCAGCGCAACACTGCCCACATTGGCTCAGATACAAGCTGGACTCTGCCACACTCGAGGGTTGTCTGGCTGGTGCAGCTGGTGCTTCTCTGCTTTGTTCCAAAAGGATCCTGCTCGGTTCAAGAGATGCCTCTTGTTGCACTACCTCTCTCTGCACTCCCATTCTTGTCTTTCATGTCTACATCACTGTAGAAACTGGGAAAAACATCAGATGCATCCTGGTTTGCTGCTGCTTTTTAAACCCTCCCTGTGTGAGTTGCCAGGTGGAGAGAAAAAAGCCTCCTGCCTCTCATCATGCTCTGCTGTGCCTGCTGCCCTTGGGTCAGCTGTCTACCAGATACCCACTGCTGCTCTTTCTTCCTTCAAGCACATACAGCTTGAATCCAATCCAGCTTTTATTTTTCTTTAGAAACTTAGGGCCCAAGGCTTGTCTTAAATTTATCTATTTAAAGTAAGGAAACTGCCTGTAATTATCTTACATTTTCTGTGTTGTGATCTCCTGAGCACTGGGTGTGCAATAAGTTTCTATTGCGCTCTCTTCATGCTTTTGGTACCCAGTGATGTCTAACCCCAAAAGATTCATATGCATTTTAAAAACAGTATAAGGCTGCTTGGGTCCTGAGTCATCTTGTGTTGGAGTAAATATAGTGCAGTCTGACATGGAATCCTAAATATTGGACTCAGAAACCTGCAATTGGTGGTGTGATAGCTGCTGGCTTTCAGTGAGTCAAATATAGTCAGGCTGAGAAATATTTACTGCTCCTTAACCCTCTGCCCTTATTTTCCTGCTGGTTTCAACATCTTTATGCAGCTAAGATGTACAGTGACCTGAATAAAACCTGTGCTGAGAGACAAACTCAGCAATTGGACCTTATGGTTTGTATTTCATATTAAATCCTTGCACAGAGCGGAAGAGATACCATTTTCTTTTACTTACCTGACCATCAATGCCATTTAATTTTATCAGGCAGTAGTGTGTCTCTGAAGAGTAGCCTGTCACAGCATTAACACTAATGTGAAAATATTAGAGGGTGTGCATTGAATATACTTCTCTGCATCTGAGGTCTAATCCAAAGCATATTGAAGCTAATGAGAAAGCGCCAGCTGACAAAGATGAGAGGTGATTCAGACATCAAGTGACAATCTCCTCCTGTGTCAAGTTTCTACTATGCATTAATTTTCAGCTTTTTCACAAAAAAAATAACTGTGTAAAGCCAATTTAAAAAAAAAAAAATCACATTTGTGCACTGAAACAGATTCACACTTTCCTTGAAGTTCAGCATTTCCATTGTGACTGATCTTTTGGGTAGCTCAAACCCAAACATGTCTATAATATGGAACGATTAAAAACGTGCTCATCACCCAGATGTCTGAGCAGGAGAGAAACACTCAGCAACTGACCCTCAACAGTGACAACAGATTCAGGCACCTCTGGAAACTACAAAATCTCTTCCTTTAAAGGACTATAGAGGATGAAATGTGCCAAAGAAGCGTTTCCGGGCCCCAAACACAAACAATGTTGGTGTTTTCTGCACTGAAAGTATCGCAGAAACTGCCCTTGGTCTCAGTGGGAGCAGCTGTCAGCAGATGCACTCACAATGAGGAGGTGAAGAAAGATGTGTTTGCAAAGTTCCAACCCAGAAAACGTGTTTTACAATGACTCATCATAAAACCTCGAATAACAAGCTCCCAAAAGAGCCACAGCCAACCAATGGCCTGGTGACCATGCTTCAATCTGTCTGGTCCTGATGTCTCAGGAAGGGTTCCCACCCACATCCAATGCTCACCAGCATCAGTGAGATCCTATGTGGGAAGCCATGAGTGGCTAGAACTAGAGAGGTCCATCTTGTCATGAAAAAAAGAACTAAAAGAACACTTCTCTCAGAATTAAAGTCTTTCTTCCTGGGCAACAGAGGAATTCCTTAAGACCTTGCACATGCAATCTTCTGTTTAGTCTGTGTCAAAATAAGGACCCTCAAAACCTGGGGTGTTCAAGAAATGGGTAGTTTAGGCCAGAGAGAATAAAAATGCATCTTTCATATGATCCTACAGAGTCCATAGAGCACATGCCATTTTCATCCAGCTCTTAAATCTGTAACAGCCTTCTCTCTCCAGAGTTACTTCTGACTCTCCTTGTCCTCTTGTTGCACTTGAGAAGAGAATTGGAACTGCTGGATTTTGCCATGGCGCAGCAAACATCTCACATCCTTGTCCTTCAGAAGAAAATGGTACAGCATGAATTGCTTTTGTTGAGACATTAAAGTGGCACCTCTGTAGTTCCTCTGTTTATCCATAGTGCAGGTATACTGCAGATGGTAAAATGCATAATCTTTCCCAGCTCCAGAACATTACTCAGCCCTGACTCTAGGAATGAGCAGGTTGACTAGTGTGTCCTCCCAGACTGATTTCCATGGAGACTGCTGCAAGTTGCCAACCATTTGTCTGCAAAGATCTGCCCGATTTTGCACACAAGATGGACCCTCAGAACAGGACTTAAAGATCAATCACATTGGATGCAACATTATCGTGTATACAGAACCCATGAAGTTTATGGAAGTCGATGTCCTTCAACCTTCCAGTAGTACTGAGTCCTAGTGTTTAGGTAAAAGCAAACCAACAAGGAGTACTAGTTTGGGTTTAACATGCTTTCTATAAAGCACATGTCCAGGTTCTCCACTGGACCACTGCCTAAGCTACTGATCAGAAAGCCAGAATATATGGTTTTAAAACTCTGGGCTTAACTCAGCTCTTAGATACCTAAGATACCTGTCAATGCATCAGTGAAGCAGTTGAACAACATAACTGAGAAACCTTTTGGAGGCTTAAATATACAGTAGCCTCAACCATCTCTTTGTACCTTTTTTGTATGACAGCCTCACTCGGAACAAGTCAGCAACAAAATATTCACTGAAAGTTGCCCAGCAGTTTGGAGGGGCAATGCGTTGATGTATCATTTGGTATTGCTGTTTTGTCACTTAATTTCCCAAGGTGGGAATAAAACTAGGAAGAGGATTAGGATGACTTCTCAGAGGGCCCATCAGTCCCTCCAGGAACACAATGTGTTGTGTCTTATCCAGGCAGCTACTCCCAACTTTGGTTTAGCCTGAGGGGTGATTTTCATAACAGTATGAGGGGGTGATGAATGGAATAGAAAATCCAAATTCCATAAATTGCTTTATTAGCATTTCAGGAGATACTCTGGAAAATGGTCAGTGCTTCAATGTCTCTGTGCCTGTTTAAAGAGCCAGGTTACTTCTCAGTCCATTAACTCACCCTCCGCTGATACGAATCTGTGACCCCACTCCTAAATCCCATGTGCCTGGTTTTCATCTACTACAATAACTCTGACTCTAGTAGTAACCTGCTGGTTCACATAGATAAAGGGTCCTAATCTTGCATAGGAAAGACTGAGACCAGAATTATGAATCCCATCTGCCTGTGCCAGATATGTATTTCTTTGGAATTACACAGATTAAATCAATATTCTGAGTAGAACTGTTCTAATAGCTAATGGTGTCAAAGAGATTTTCAAGTTGGCTTTGATAAGCTTTGGACCAAGCTCTAAATATATAGAATATTTTCCTCTTTTATTCTTCAGACTAAGGAACATTCAACTATGATAATTTCAGGAAAAACTCAATTCCCAATCACAAATGAAGGAAGTTAGTAAAATGCCATATTGTGTGCTCAGTCTCCTACATAGAGAAGCATCATGAGATTATCAAACATTTATAGTTTACTGTTTCTGTTTTGATATGTCAGTAACCTTGACTGTAACCCCCATCATATGAGAGGAGAAGATAGTCCTGTCTGGATTTAAATGTACAAATCAGTCCTTTTGCCTGTATGTGTTCCTAAAAGTGCTTTCTTGCTGAGCTCCCCACAGTACTGATCTTATTTCTATTTTTCCACTTGCTGTATCTTAGGTAGAAACCATCTCTTTTATCCACCCTACAGTGATTGATTTTCTTTAAAGGCCATGGTAATTCCACTGGAAGATGGTAGTGAACTCACAGCTTTTCCCCTTGCATGTGTTATTCTGTATTTCATTATGTTGTCTCAGCTGTAAAAAGCTTGAACAAGAAAACAGGAAGGTCAGCTACAAACTGTGTATTTAGTCTCACTTCTTCTGCCTCAGTTCATTTTTATGTTTTGGCACAAACATTGCACAGCATCATCATCAAATACAGGTATTTATAGCACTGAGTAGCTGAGAAGCTTAAATGAGCATTGGTCAGTGTAGATGTAGCTGTGTTGCAAGGGTATGCTGGGTACCACAGAGCAAACTGATTTTTGTCATCTCCCATCCCAATACATGGCTGCCCTGGGGTCCATGAACCATGTAGCGACTTTGCATCAGCCACACGCCACTTCTTGCTTCCCCTGTTGTGCTAGGACTGAAAAGAATCAGCTTCTTGCAAAGCTGGGTTATAAAAATAAGAAGCCATAACAGATTTGGTTTTGCTTACCAACGTTCTCTGGGAACAGCACCAGGGCTTAATCTCCAAACTCAACCCAGTCTTCTTGAGCAAGGAGAGCACAGTCCTTTGGAGACGTTAGTTTTGGCCCCCATGCTATGACCTGTATATCAGCATTAAAAATGCCTGTACTGCTACAGGGCTTCCCTGGGTGGACAACACTCTTCTGCCTCTAGAGTGAAGCCAAGTCAGTCTGTTTATTCTGTATTTTCCTAGTATTTAACAGAGCAGAGCCAACCATGCCAGGACTCTATACAGACATACATAGTAATAATGATAAAACATGGAGGCATCCTTTTCCTAAGCAAGGAATAGCACATTTGCTGTATCCAGAGAATAGAGCAAAAAGCATTCTTTCACAGTGAAAGAATATGTTCTATCCCTACTCACTAGACAGATTCTTCTAAGCAAGGGAGTCTAATTGGATCTTTGGGGTCTAGTATATCAGGGAAGTGTGAGTTCCCTTTCAAAAACACTTGCCATTTGTCTTTTCAGTATAAAGTATCTCACTCCCAAAATGCTGCATTCTCTTAAAAGTACCTAGGAAATGGGATCAGAGTAACCAATCAGCTGTTTAGACCACAGAGGAATTTTAAAGGTCTTTTGTAGTCACATTAGTGAGAATAATATCCAGCTCATTTAGAATAATTCCCTTGACTACTCAAAGCTACTTTTAGAAACTTGTATTTGGAGAAGATGATATTGTAGCATCTGAATAAAAGGCCAGTCCAGAGAGATGCCAACCTCTTCCAAGAAGCACTAGAGTCCTACGTAAATTCATTGGTAAATTCAGCAGTCCCAGTTCTCCTCCTACTTTGCCATTTGCCATGATTTAATGCTGAGATTCCAGTGGCATTCACAATATGCTGGTTCAATATGTTAGGAAGACTCAAGCAATGCATAGGTCACACAAATACGGCTCAGGAGAGACAGGGCTGATATTTACTGATGGCTTGGCCCTCAGCAAATCACTTCCCTTTTCCTGTGCCTCTCTTTCTTCCCACTCATCATCTGCCTTGTCTGTTTAGATCACAGGCATTTGGGGGCAGCAGGCTCTCCTGCCTTGTGTTCATGGAGGTACCCATATGAGACTCTCTTCCATGTTGTTGAATTGACAACAGCAAGAGCCTCATCCAGCATAGAGCTGACAGAAAGTGATGGTTAGAAATGACATGTCCAGGGAATTGAGCAGCAAAAGGGGACAGATTGCTCGTGAGACAAGAGCATGTTTCAGCTGCAAGGGGCCCCGAGCTGAAGTGTTTGTGGAGGAGAAGCGATGCTGAGTGTGCTCAATGATGCATCTATCTGCATATCTGTACACGGAAATTCAATTCTGCCTCCACTGGACTCCATTGATCTCCACAGTCGTGACTGATTTCAAGGCCACGGAGCCTACAACTGGGCTTGGGCTTGTGCTTGTTCCTGAACGTGGGGCCTGATGCAATTTTCTTGCCTTTTTCTCTGCTGCAGACTCCTCAGGCTGTCAGGAGCAGTGGGGCTGTCAGTGCTGATGATCCTGATTAAAAATGTCGCCAGCTCCAGAGCCAAGGCATGTGTGGTGTCTCAAAATAACATGTCCTGTCAGGTGGGAGCAAAGTTTTCCACCACCTGATGTCTGAACACCCTGAACTAAACTGAGATAGGGGATTTCCAACTTTTAAACCCCTTTTCTATGAAGGAGGTGATATGAAGCCTGTCTAAATGGCTTTTTCCCTTCTGGAAGTGACACCTCCAGGCAGGTATTAGCTGTGAGGACTGAGCCCAGAGTCCCTTCCTTCGCACTGTATAAAATCAGAGAACTTCCCTTTCCAAAGCTGTCAATCTGGGACATGTCATGAACCTTGACGTTTCAGAGATACGTAAAGAAGTGGCATTTATGCTGTGGTGACCAATGCTCTATAAATAGCGATGAGAGTTTATGGAGAGGAAGGTACAGACAACAGGGCAAACAGACCAAGGGCATTTTTCACCTTCCCCACTTGCAGTGTTATGCCAAGGACATCAGAGCAGTGTTAGCACGAGGCTCCAGGAGCTCTGCAGCAAACTCAGCCACTCGTCTCTGACTTGAGGTCACCTTCAAAGGCTGTTTCCTTGGTTTGTCTCAAGTAGCCTGTCTCAATGGATACTCAGGTATGGGCAAAACAGTGTCTCAGCAGCTGGCCTGCAGTGTGACACTTGGCAACTAGGGCACAGTTGAATGACTCTCATAAGGGATGAGGAGAAATGGAGCAGTGCATAAAGCCATAGCCATGCCCTAGCAACGTGAGTTAAAAACGCTTCCAGTGTTGGACTCCTCATCACTTTTTCTCACAACAGAAGTGCAAGTAGAATGCAAGTCCTTACCTCTTCAACAAGCTGCAGCATTCGACGGGTGCTCTCAAGGGACTGAAAGAAACAGAGAGAAAAACACTCAGCTTTGGCAAGATACACTTTCCAACACTGATGTGCAGGCCCATGCTGACAGAATGCTTCTCCTATGCTCTTTGCCTTCCCTTAAAATCAGGCCATCAGCAGGGAACTGGTGATCTCTTCTTCTCCAGCTCTCCCTTACAGCTCACTAACACAGCTCCCACCACATTTCGAGGCAGCTGCAGTCTCTAAGGCTCACACTCCGCTTGCTCGTGCATTGCGGGGGTAATGCTTGGAACAGCTGGTGTTCCACTTTGAAAATGAAGCCTGTGGTTTGCAGCTAGGACTTTTCAGAGACCTAATTGGTGACTTTTAACATTTAATGGGTTTAGGAAATTGAAGGAACCCTCAGAAAATATCAAATTGCTGCTGTTCTGCTCTGAGGCCGGTCAGATTGATGCAGACTCTAATACCTAAACCAAACTCACAATCAATAAATGCCTTAATCTAGACTAAACATGGCACTAAATTTTGCCCCTGCTCATTTAATTTCCAATTCTGCTTTCAGTGTAAAGCTGACAGAAAGCAACATCATCTCTAGAAATCCTGTGCCGGCTCAGCTCCTATTTCTGGATGTGTCCCGCACACCAGAGCCAACCCCAGGTTTCCCGTTTAGCTCTCACTTCATCAGCAAGCTGGTCAGCACGCCGCTGCATTTCTTCCAACTCATTGCGCATATCAGCGTCTTCTGCCATTTTAGCTGTGGGTGTGTTTGTGGAAGCTGCAGATCAAGGATTTGCACTCAGCTGCTTGTGAGCCTGGAAGACAGAAAAGGAAAAGGAACAGTGTGGTTAAGCTCCCTGACTCACTGAATTGTGCTTAAATGTCAGCCCCACAAATGGGCTCTTATTACATGAGTGCACTCACCATAACTCTTCCGTTGTGGATAGCAATTTCTACGTAACAGAGAGCTTTATTCCTGTATTATTAATCACTCTCGAAGAACAAGGATGTATCCTTGTCATGTTCTTTGAGGAAAACCCTTACTTCTTCACCTTTCAAACGCTACTCACATCAAAGCTGGAGATTCATGAGGTGCTGTTCACTACCAGAAAGTCTCAAGACACATTAATTCTCCTCTAGAATTAAAAGCCTAACATGAAGGAGGTCAAGGTCAAGCCTATGCACCTTATGTCCTGTGTTCAAGCTGCCCCTCTTGGAAGGCTGCATGCTCAGTTAATTTCAATTTGCAATGAAATTAAAAACAATGAAACTTTGCAGATATTTATCATCTAATGACTCGCCCCCTTGCTACAGTTCAGACTCTGAAATAATATTTACATCTAGACTGGAGGAGTTGTCTACCTGTGTGAATCCTTCATTACAGGGGAAGGCACAGCAGGACCTAACTTGTGCTTTCAGCTTCTCCCCAGAGTGGGTCAGATTCTGCTCTTGGTTGTCCCATTCAACACAGAATGACACCACTGAACTCATCCTAACCAGAGATGAGGATGCAGCCCATTAATCCTCATTTGGGTAAGGTTTCTTTTTTGGTATAAAATCGAGCTAGCTCTGATTACTGAGCATGACTTCATTAAGAAAGGCGGGTCCTCCTACCATCTGTCAGGTCTTTATAACAACAACACTGGCTTATTTCTTTGCTTGATTCAAGCATGGCACATTACAAATTAATGCCACACTGAATGTTAGGTTTGTTTGTAGCAGGAAACCTAATCCCAGGTGCAGAGGAGGTGGGGAAGTTGAGGAGCACTACAAATAAACAGCCATAAAGCACATTCCATCATGCTCAATTACAGAAAGAGGACAAAAGCAGCCCATTTCAGCAAAGCTGCTTTAAGAAGGTAAAATCCCAGAGGCTATTTTCTGTCCTGTCTTTGTGCTGCATGCAGCCTTTATGAAGCAAGATAAGTCAGGGCACAGCTTGGCTTCAGAATTTTAACAATAGTAAGTCTGTTTAAATGAAAGTTTTCTATCGGAGGTGAATGCGTTCCTCACTTTGGCAGTGCTTGCAGTTAGTACATCAGGAGTATGGGCTGAACAGGTACAGCTGAGTGACGGATATTTCCTGGATCACACCCTGCTTGCTTAGAAATATCTAAGGAAATCAGACATCTCCTTACATTTCCTCTGCAGCTTCAGAATCAGATTTGCTGTTTTTTCTTATCTAAGAGGTGATATGTGACCTTCATGCTTTTGCATTAGCTGTGCGCTCATTCATGGTTGCTTTTTCTCTTTGAAACTACACCAGGAAGAAATCTATCTCAAAGAGTCCACCCTGCAGCTACCGGCACAGCATCCTACTTTCATCACTGAGCACATCATCATATCCTTGTCAGAGGGAGGCTGACATTGTGCGATGGGTCACACAATGTTTAGGAGCCCAAATAGACGCTGGTGTAGAAGTCCACCCGGTTCTGCCAGCTGCATGGTCACAGCATTGTGAAGGACCAAACTTAAGCAACTCATCTGCAGTCCCAGCTGATGCAAATGCAGAGCTTAATTTAATAGCTGGAATTGAGACTGGTATCAGACACTTCAGGGATGCTCACAAACAGCTTTACAAACACTGAGGTTTAGGAGGAAATGATGACGAATTGGTCTCCTCCTATAGGGCACTGAAAGTGTGGGGATACTCTCCAGGCCACCCCAACCTTCCCACCATGACACTGCACTCGTGCTGCCCTTTGTGGCACATCAGGCAGCTCTGGGAAGACACTGCTCTTAATCAGCAAATGGAACATGCTCAGCTGGGATAAAAAAGATGTTATTTTGGTAAAGAACTGCTTTCCAAACTCCTGTCCCACTTGGCACAGGCTGGCAATAACACTGGCCACTGCTTCACAAATCGCGGTTTTTCTCTGATGGAGGCAAAACTTAGTATCTAAATATTTCTGGCACAGCCTCTGTTCCAGAATACCAGCATTAAATCTGTGGACCTAGTTTTGGAATATCTGCTTAAAATATTCACCTCTCCTAGATCCTTCCATACGCTTGTGCTGGCAGAATAACAGCACTGAGCTTTAGCAAACAGCAGGGCCATTTAGACATGATGTTGGGACTCATCTAATTGGTGTATGCATATAGCTGTAAGGGGCAGAAAACTGCTTCTATGTCTGTCTGGTGGCATCTTGCTAGCTGTGAAGTGGGAGGAGATACTAACAGGGAAATTGGTTCAGTCTTTAAACAGTCCATTGTGAGTTGAATGGTTACAGACCTTTAAGGGAGTGAACGTGAGATGAGTGCTTCTACCAACAATAGCGAATAATAACACTGTCAGTCACTGCATATAACACAAATTGCATGGAAAATTCATTTTTCAAGTAGATTCCGGCCTGACCTTTGATCTTTTACTTATCAATTACTGATCATGAGCCAGTGGTACTGGTGGGTAGTGCCAGATAGAAACAAAATGGAGAAACTGTGTGGTTTTTCATTAGAGTTATCCTACTTGGTTAGACCCATCAGTTGGTGCCCTAGTGACAGACACATCCTATTTTGCATCATGTTAAAAAAAGCCCGTCAGAGCTTGTAACCAGAAATGTTTTGTAGCATATGATCAAACTTGACAGGGTTATTGAGATTGTTTGGTATTTCTAAAGCTCTTACAATGGATTGAGAAACAGCAAAAAACATTCTCCCAGACAAGTCATTTTACATCAAGTTTTAGTCATAAACAAAACTGCCCCACAGCAGTGCTGATCCAACTTTATTTAATAGAAAACCATGCACAAGAATCAGTAAAGATTACTGATTTGCACACAGTATGATAAACTACATGTATTTTGCAGATGGCTGGGAACGGGTTTAATTTTTTTTCTTATTTTGAAGTTAAAACATGGAATAGGACATATTATAAATAGGATTTTCCTTGAAGAGTCCCATTTCAGCTTAAATTCCATTCCAGTGTCATGAATTTTCAACAACAAACCCTGGTATCAATAAAATCCCGTAGAGAGCAGATTTGTGTTTAAAGGGAATTACACTTTGTCCCTGCCCATGGCAGGGGGCTGGAAATGGATGATCTTTAAGGTCCTTTCCAACCCAAAACATTCTGTTATTCTATGATTCTATTTTTCCCAGTACATTTTATCAGGTTTTCCTCTATGGTATCTGTTAGGAGCTCCTGTATGTAGTCCTCTCTTGATGTGTTAAAACACCGAAACTGAAACATCACAGGAATGGCCAAGAAAAAGTAATCCATAATGGCTTTGGTCTCACTTATTATGGGACAGACTTTCAAATGCATAAAGTATTAATTTGTCTTGGGCCAACCGAAACCTGCTCTTGTATTAGTAGAATGGGAACAGGCCTATGATACTATTGAGGACTTTGGGTAACGAATTCCTTGTGCAATAGCTAGTATTTTGCATACTGTTCTCATTTAACCTGATTCGAACCAGGCATCAAAATCTTACAATTGCTTAAGGATCTTGACTATAACTGGAAATAAACTTTCCAAAAACTGCTCAGTACTTTAAACATGAAGTCCAATTTATTATATCTGTAGTCACTGCAGAGATGACAGATCAGAAAACCAAAGTTCTGATACAATAAGTTAAGCTCTTTAGATCTGAAACTTTGATTAAAAACCCCAAGTTGCTACAGAAGTTACAGCCACTTGCATACAATCAATTTGTGTTTATACTGGCAATAATTATACATATATAAATTCAATCTCAGATTTTCACAAAGACCTTGGGCTTTTCATTTCAGCAAAGGAGAAGGAAATCTTCTGGGTTCACACACAAATATACATGGTGCTCTTTTAAAAGGAGACAAAAGTCCAAGCATTGCTACAAAAAAACTATGTACATAAAAACCTAAGCTGTGTTCTGTGTCTTCCAGACCACAGGAGTAACTTCAGGGACTTGGGTGACTTACATCAAATTCCCTGTGAGCCAGCCTTATACGTTATGCCAGTGCTCGTACAGAAGCACAACAGATGGAAGGTTAAAGAAAAATACAAAGAGAGACTGGCTAATGGAAAAACATTGCCTATTATACTTTGAATTCCACATCTGCTATTTTAGTAGTGCTCAGATGCAATAAAGAGTCTCATAGCGAGAACATTATATATCCTCACAGTTATACTGAAGTCTAAAAGAGACCTACATATATCCCCAGAGGAAGAGAGATACAATGAGTGACCTTTGAAAGCAAATATTTGCTTCACAGTGATGTAAACACTTCAATGCAATAAATACAGGAAAATGAAAATGCTGCAATTTACTGTGGTGAAGGCAACACTGCAATAAAATGTTCTTTTTTAAAGCACTCTTCCTGTTATTAAAGGGCACATCTATTCATCCTGTGGATATCTGCAGCCAGAGGATGACTGCATTGGCGTATTCTACTAAAGGAGTTAGTCAGTCAATACCACAGTTTATGCTTCTTTCTTGAAGGATTGAAAGAGCTTTCCTGCAGTGGTGTGGCATTCGTAGAGCCGCTGAAAACCTAAAGAAAGACTTTGCATCAAGCATCTCAGGATGGATATTGAGCCATTTAAAGCTGGAGTTAGACTGTAGCTATTCTCCTTTCATTTTAAATCTGGTTGTTGACAGAAGGAGAAACACGCAGTCAGTGGGAGGGGGATGAAGCCCAGCTACAGATGAAGGAGGTCATCCTTTCTCCTTGTTGCTGCCTTGTAGCCTTACCAAAGTGCTGTGTAAGGCAAGTTCAGTCACCATAGGGCCAGGCATAAAGCATTTCTGGGGCTGTATGGGATCCTCCTGCCAAGGTGTACATACTTTTTTCTGCTGCACCTCCCCAACAGCTATTACTGCCCAGCGGGGAGTTACCTAGAGCAGCCCAGCATGTTGACCATGTCTTTCACAACCTTCCCCAGCCTTCCCCAGATGGGCTTTTTGTGGCTGGGTTCCAAGAAGTGCACTGGCATTAACATCAAATCCCAGTCTAGAGCAGAAACTGCCTTCTAACATCAGCAGGGAATAAGATGACAACGAAAGTGAGAACCTGCTGCAAAAGGATGCTTAGATGCCAATGCCTGTGCATTGCTGGCAGGAGCAGGTTCTCCCTGAAACTGTGAAGATGTAGTGTTCAAATGCGGGTCCCAACAGAAAGCCAAGAAAGATGTATGTGTGCTACCTACGGTCAGTTGGGAGCACAGTTGCTACAGATCATGGGCTCTCAGCAATGGCCCTCAGAAGCTCTAACTCTTCTGGGTTTTGACCTCTGTCATCTCCATTTCACCCCGAGCTCCTCACAATTAGTACCACCTACAACAGAAACATTTCCTGCTTTTGCTCTTACTGTGTTTAATAGATCTGAAAGCACTTCGAGAACAAATCGGATGATTTTGTAATAAAAAATCCCATTTAAAGATTTCATGCTATTGCAAAAAAAGAATGAAAAAATACTCAAAATTGTGATTTAGATTTAAATTTTAAATACCTCTGAAATAAAATCTTGAGAAAAGTCTGCTTTTTATATGAATTCTGCAGCACAGCCTATTGCCTGGATGTGATTTATTCACAGGATCTTCAGCAAAGTTCTCATTTCCAAAGAAGCACCTTTGTCATTGTTGTGTTACTGATTAAGCCAAAAAAGCTGCCTCTGTGTTACAATAGGGTATGTTAGCATTAACCTGTGGCACAGACACCTCATTATCCCTCTGTTGCTATCTCACAGAATGTTGCTTTCAAGCCTTTGGGCCCAGCTCCACAGCCAAGGCTGACAGAATACAGTTATAACCAATTTCACTCTGATTTTTGCTTGATATTCAGTAAAAAATAATGCTTACTGGTGAGGGCTTGTCAGGGAGTGTCTTTGGAAAAGACAGGCACTGAGATCTTGCAAATATGAATTGAGGAGAAGCACACAATTCCTAGTTTGTCACTGTCTTCCTGCAGTGCCTTAGACAGCTTACTTTACTCTTAGGGCTTGCTTATGTTGGCTAAAGATAGGTCTCTAGAGCTACGTAACTTGCTGTAGGTATTTGGTTTCCTGCTGCTGGCTCTATCTGTCAGTGTCATGCAGATGTCTTGGATACCCTCTGATGAGCCTGCTTGCCCGTGTTTAACAACTGAATCTGTCTTCCATCTACAAAGCACAGATAAAAATCTTATTTTTCTTCCTGTCTTGTCTTTTTTCTTTCCTGTACTGAAATTGTGGGTGTTTCAGGGCGTGGACTGGCACTCGGGTTGGGGATACATGTGGTGCAGGACAACAGAGACTTTTGGATAAATGCTACTGAGCACGACATCATATTCTCACACTGCATCTTGGTGTCAGAGCCCATGCACAGCCGGATCAAGGAGTCTCCAGTCAGAGGCCAAAATGAAGATGTTGAAGTATAATTAGACAAATTCATGACTCCCGATTATTTGCTTAAAGCATTGGAAAAAATAATTAGAAAGCATTTTTCCTATGTGCTTGTGTTGCTTATAATGACAAAAAGCTCAATAAAACAATTTCTTAGAGTGAATGCAATCATGCAACATAAAAGTTCTACCAGGGGAATTACTTCTCGTAAATGTGGGCATCTCTACCCCTGATGAACCCCTGATCACTACTGGGTAGATGAATGTGATTGTGAACACACACAGTTGCAGTGCAGCAGATGAGCTGCATTGACACAACTGCTCCTGTTTCTGCCAGTGCAGGGACTGCAGTGATAGGACAAGGGGTGATGGGTTTAAACTGAAACAGGGGAAGTTCAGGTTAGACATAAGGAAGAAGTTCTTTACTTTGAGGGTGGTGAGGAACTGGAACAGGCTGCCCAGAGAACGGGTAAATGCTCCATCCCTGGCAGTGTTCAAGGCCAGGCTGGACAGAGACTTGTGTGACATTGGTGTAGAGTGAGGTGCCCCTGCCCATGGCAGGGAGTTTGAACTTAATGATCTTAAGATCCTTTCCAACCCAAACCATTCTGTGATTCTATGATTCAAAGTAGGGAGCAACATGTCCTATGCTTCCCCCAGGTGCTGCAGCCAGGGGCAATGGCAGGTGGAAAAAGTTGCTTTTGAGAGCTCAGAGAATAACAAACAGTCATAAAAGAAAAGCCTGGAGCCACCCTATCCCAGTACAGAGGAAGTCATTGTTGTCCTGCCAGCTGTCAGACCGCACTGCTGTTTTAGGAGGCTCCAACATGTACACGTCGCTATATCAGCCTCCTGCCCTGTAAATAATGAAAGCACAGAGCAGCCATTTCGTAACAATTTCACTTCAGAGTAATAACAACTTGACTTTCTAACCGTGTTACTGCTAACAAAACCACTCTGGAAAACAAACCTTTCAATGTGTTATCTCTTAGCAGTCATTTCTACAGCTACGAACACTGACAACAAAAGAAATACATAGCAGGCAAAAATGTTTGGTTTGTCCATGTGGGAGAACAACCAGCCACAGTGCTAGAGAGTGAAGGTAAAGCCTCACACCAGAGTGAGCACCTCACCTGGAGCGAGCTAAGGGCACTGAACAGAGTGAACAGAGACCTGGACTAAGCAGTCTGCTCTCAGTCTAATTCCCTGTTGTTACAGGTAGCTGCCTCATACAGCTTCATTTATAATTTAGCAAGCTATGTCCTATGGTTCCCAAAGTTTGTTATGTTCCCACTAGTTCTGAGTGCAAAGCTCCATTTCTCCAGCATCCAGAAGATATTTCCCTTCTAGCACGAATTAATTCACAGCTAGAAAATAGCAGCTTGTTCCTGCACTGGTCTTGTCCTGTGGCTTAAACAGTTTCTCTTCTTCCCTGCTCTCTCCTCTCTCTGGGTTTATAAACAGCAGTAATAACCTTTCTCAGCATTTGTTATGACATGAAACATTGCACTCTGTTAGTCCTTTCTTGGTAAATGGACTGTTTGCTGCCCTGATCATCGTAGCAGCTGTGGTTATGCTGGTTCCAGTTTGATTTAGTCTTCTCCGGAAAACAGTGGCTGACATTTCACAGGGCATTTTAAATGAGGATACAGGCTTTGCTCGGAGGGCTTAGTGCCTCCCCATCTCTCCAGGAGATACCTGCTCCAAAATACCCTACAACCTCACTTGCCATTTGCATGACTGGATCTTGGTGTCTCAGGATAAGAAATCCAGGTATTAGTAGAGCGGATTAAAGAAAATGTCTTGACTTGTGATAAAGCTATTTACACTCTGTGGACAGCAGCTGGGGGAAAAACAAAAGGCATCGGCTTAGCTGGAGGCTGAGGTTTCTGACTGGCACAATTTATGGTGAAACTCACACCCTGAATTCATTCTGGTCTCCCCCAAAACATTCACTCACTACCACTGCAGCAGTGACAAGCAGTCAGCCTCTCTTCTCTTTGATTATATTCCAACCTGGTTTTCTTTACACAGCTCCTAAGCCGCTAAATCTGATTAACAGACAATTTTAGAAGCCTGGGGTGAAAGTCACACCCCATTTCAAGTTGAAGAAAGCTTTGCATTGCTATTAGAGGGGTCAGGCTTGAAAGTGGGGCTACCAGCCAGGGACGTGCTGGTAGATGAGGCAGTGTGTGGAGGGTGAACAATAGAACATGGTGGGTGTCTGTATGCAAACATAAAACAGGACTGCTTGGCATCTTAGATGCTCCTGTGCCAGGTTTTCCTCCAGCTTTACCTGTCTCCTTCTGCTTCTTTTAGATGCATAGATCAATATATAGAGAGATGGAAGATCTAGCTATAGATATAGATGATATAGATATAGATATAAAAATAAATAGAAAATAATAGAAAAATAAATACAAAGTGGAATTGCAAGACATTTATTGAGAGATTTAGGAAACAGCATGGAATAAGAAAGCTGCATGGCAGATTTTCCTGAGAGCATAAAGGGCATTCCCACCAAGCTGCATGAGACCTGTTGGGTTTGTGGTTGGTAGGTTTGTAGAAGGAGACCCTTCCCTCTGCACAGTCTTTTAAGAGTGCACAGAGCTCCAGGTCCTGCCTCTCACCTCCATATACACACCCAAGCCTCTTCCACATCTCCTGGTTCGTTAATCATCCCTCTGAAGAGCAACCCAAGCCAAAATGATCTTTCAGGGTGAGGGCAGGATTCAAAGCTGGGCAGTGACATGGAAACCAGTGTGGGACAAAGGCATGCACAGATTTCCCAGAAAGCCAAGTGGGACCTGCATTCGCTGTTGGCTCATGGCACCAAAGGTGTTCAGCATCTATCTGCACCAACGCATTATTACTCCTTTTCCTCACTGTTTAAGAGTTGCCTATGGGCCAAGACTGCAAAGTGCTGAGGTTTTGCAGGGTGTAGGAGACGTCTACTTTAAGTGGGCTCCAGGAAAGAGGCTGGTCTTAGCCTGGGAAGTCAGTGGGCAGCAAGCAACAGCCTGTTTCATACAATCATAGAATCATAGAATAGTTAGGGTTGGAAAGGACCTTAAGATCATCCAGTTCCAACCACCCTGCCATGGGCAAGGGTGCCTCCCACTAAACCATATCACCCAAGGCTCTGTCCAACCCGGCCTTGAACACTACCAGGGATGGAGCACTCACAACTTCCCTGGGCAACCCATTCCAGTGCCTCACCACCCTTACGGTAAAGAATTTCTTTCTTATATCCAACCTAAACTTCCCCTGTTTATGTTTGAACCCATTACCCCTTGTCCTGTCACTACAGTCCCTACTGAAGAGTCCCTCCCCAACAGCCTTATAGGCCCCCTTTAGATAATGGAAGGCTGCTCTGTGGTCTCCACGCAGCCTTCTCTTCTTCAGGCTCTTTGCTCACATCTCTCACTCAGAGGCTGAATCAATCTGATTCAACCTTATAAAGTCACTGTAATACAGAAGATGAACTGTGTCTGTGCCTATTAAATACCCCCTGGTGCTGCAGTTAGTTAGTGCAGTTAGTGTTTGTGAGTCAGGAGTGCTTCAGCTACGTAGCAGGTAACACAGCATGAGAAAACGACAGTAACTCAGCCCTGTCTGCTTATTCTTTTGCTCCAAGTCCTGGCAGAAGGGATGTCTTACACATCTGTGTGATGGCAACCAACCACCTGCGACTGGTTTGTGATTGTGGATGAAGGGTCTCCCTCTGTATCTCCATAAATCAAGAGGAGCAGAACCGGTGGCACTGGAGAAAGTGAGCTGAGCTTCTGCAGGAAGGCATTAAACATGAGGAGCTGTTCAAAAGGCCTCACTCCACATTGCCTCAGACCTTTCTAAGTCTTCTGTGCCTATGCAAAGTCAATGCAAAACGCCAACATGTCAGAAGAGCTACACACACGTACATTACATGCAAATCAAATCAATGGCAGAAAATGCAAGGCACCAGAAATAGAGATTATCCTCAAATGTCTTATAATGATAAGAGAAAGCACAGCAACACAGAGACAACTGAAGAAAGACTTTTTTAGGTTAAATTGATGATGAAAGGGAAACCCACAAAGTGGAGAAAGAGATTTTTTTAGGCTAAATGGGTGATATAAAGGAAACCCATGAGTATTACAGGAAGAAAAGAGCACATTTGCATTGGCCTCTGCCACAAAGCAGAGCTAATTTCTGCTGCTTTTTGTGGAAGTCACAACTCAGGGGGAAATTCTGTGGTAACTTTATTTAATTTGAAATTATTTTTATGAATTAATTGAATGGAACAGTGAATAACATTAAAACAGCCACAGAATTCTCCATTTGATGTTAGATATTGGTGCTATCCCTTCTATATTAATCCCAATGCTTTCAGGACTGGATGAGACAGCTTTTACAAGCTTAGTAAGGAATGGCTGAGGATTTAGGGAAACTGGAAGATGTGGAAGAAGGTTTTGTGGTGAAAGAGCAATAACTCAGTATTACAGTTGGAGAGATTGGCAGTGACATAGTTAACACCATCAGCATCAAAATTGTCATCTCTTTGATTTCAAAGTGATTGACAGCAATAAGGAATTCCCCCGATGGGGTTTATTAAGGGCTGTCAGCACACTCAGGCAAACAACAATTCCTTTCTTTCTGCCTGGTTCTTCTTTGCAAGATTTCTTTGTATTTCAGGATTCACACCTACCCTTGCCCTGAGCTGCATTACACCAGGAAGGACTTTTCTTACTAGAAAAAGTAGCAATAGGACAAGATAGGACAAGAGGTAACAGGTTCAAACTTGAGCAGGGGAAGTTCAGGTTGCATATAAGGAAGAAGTTCTTTACTGTGAGGGTGCTGAGGCACTGGAACAGATTTCCCAAAGAAGTGGTAAATGCTCCATCCCTGTCCGTGCTCGAGGCCAAGTTGGTCAGAGCCTTGGGCAACATGGTCTATGGTAAGGCTTCCCTGCTGTTGGGGCTTGATGATATTAAGGTCCTTTCCAAACCTAACTATTCTATGATTCTATGCTTCTATGTTGAACAGGACTTGAAAACTATATATTTGTTAAATTAAGTGCAGCACAAGCCCCGCTCCTTTACTCATTCCCAACATTCTTAGTTTTACGTTCCTTCTACTCTCCCAATGCCATTAACACCTTGTAAGAGCCCTATTCCGGCTTAAGTAGCTGTGACTTTAACGGAAGTGAGTGAAAGACAACTAATGCAACTATGGCTACATATAAACTTTATAGGGAGCAAAATTCTATACACTGAGATCATTAGGATATTAGGAATGTAAAGAGACAACTTTCTCCTATTGCCATGTATTTGTGGCAAACAAAGCAATTGATTACATTTACAAGATTCGTCCTTTCCTTTCATTCCTGCCCGATGGTAAAAGTGTGGCCATATTTCAACCAATGGACCGATACATTTTTAGCAGAAGTCTTCTTTAACTAAATCACCAGAGGCAAATCAGCAGGTGACAAAATATAAGCATTATGAAACTAGGATGATGGCATTATTTGTAGAATGGGATTTTCAACTGAAGGAGGGTGACTTTTTTTCAGCTATGATGGACATCAAAAAGATGTCAAAGATCTCATTGTCTTTGAGAGTCTTCCTTATCACAGGTTACTCATGTCATTTTATTTTTCAAATTAAAGAGCCTTATCTTTAAAGAAACGATTTTATTACCCATATAACAACCTGTCTATCCATCCCTCTGTTCATTATATTGTACAGCATTTAAACCAAGTAGCAAGAAGGAAGGGAGCTTGCCAGCTCAAGGTTTTTGCCTTGTGCATGCAGCCATTTGTGCTGAGGGCACTGGCATCTGTAAATGCAACACCATAAGCAAAACAGTAAAGGCACAATGGAATATAGGCCTGAGTCAAAGCCCCATTACCTCAAGGAACTGCTATCTAAAATGTACATGAAAGGAGTTCAGGAAACCAAAATGTGTCTAAAAAAGAGGCTCAGGAGTCCATCTGCACCTCCCACTACTGCCAACAGACCTTTAATAATGGACAACCAAAGAACAGATGAGGTTGGCCTTTCCAAGGGTGCTCTGAGTTACCCCTGAGGCTGTCTTGTGCTTTAAAGACCAACAGCCATGCTCTTGGCTCAGGGCCCACTTCCTACCACATCCAGGGCAGCCCAGCCTTACCCCTACTTCCCCTGTCTTCTACTTCATACTGTAGTCTCTGTTGGGAACTTGAACAGTGAGAGTAGGAGTTAAAGGTGAAGAAAGACCATGAGCTTTGAAAAACTTACTTTCCTTCAGGAAAGAAAAAGAAACAGCTGCAGGCACGTTATAAAAAGAAAGGGCCTTGCTTAGATTTTAACTACCCTCATTCTCTGTCTATATATAGGTGATAGACAGATAGACATGTGAGTACATAAAATGCAGCTGGCACAATATAGGAACACGACAGAGTATCTTCCTAAATGCAGTTTAAATAGCAAAAAGGGCTGGAATTTAATTTTCAACCAATAAATCTTTTACAGATCTAAATTTTATCATTTCAGGGCTCTTTTATAGAGTCACAATGACAAAAAAGTTCTGCTTCTATCAAAATGCTCATCTCTCTGAGGTGAAGCCGGACCATTGATCAGCCCAGAACCACTCCCAGGAACCTCCAGGGTCACAGATGCTGTCCAGACAAGGGAGTGGATCTGGGTACTCCCTTTGCTGGGCACAACTAGGAGACTAAATGAGAAGATCCTAGTGTCACATCCATTGTCCATTACTGGTGAATATTTATACCAAAACCAATAAATTGGGAGCAACTGTTTAAGATGCACACTTACAGCTGTACAAGTCAAATATTGAAAGCATCTGACATTTCTAGGCTAAGTAACAAATTACATTAGCCACAGGAATGCTTAATAGCACCCCACGGATATGCAAAACTTATTCACTCGCTTTCAAAGGCCACTGCTGCTTTCTGATTCACACCTACAACTAATTCCTGGCTGCTACTCATTTCCCAGAAATCAGTAATACAAATCTGCAGAGGCCAATGGCACACACGCACACGGGTGCAGGGTATGAGAACTCCTCATTATTTATTACAGGCTCACGAGGCTGATTTAGAAACCTCTCTTCTGAAGTCCATTTCAGCCTTCACAGACCGATGAAAGAAAACCCAGCGTGCTCCCCCAGTGAAGAATACCCAGATTCAGGCAAGGATTTAGCTGTACTAATACTAGAGCACAACTTCTATTCTCTAGTTCTTTCTCCTTTCCTTTCTTGTTGACCAATCAATTCCACAACAGGCCACACAGTGCCTCAAGGGCATCGCTTCCAGCCACATGATCAGCAGATTAACAGAGAGGCTGCAAAATCCTTTCCGCTCAAACTGTTTTAACAGAGGATCAAAACCTTTCTCTCTGCGTGGGGATTTTTATTTAGCTAGTTCTTTTTATTCAGTTTGCACATGCTTGTGAAGGAATTAAGGCCTGCAAGGACATGTAAAATGGCCTGGTTTGCCTTCTAACCTTTTCCTTTCAATCTGTGTTTGGGAACAGAAAGTTTTCCAGTTCTTTGTGGGAACGCTGCCCCTTCCTTGGGTCTTACAGTTGCATTGTTACTGGTTGAACCTCATCAGCCCACAGGCGATGGCTCTGAAAGATCAGAATGAGAACGTTTTGCAAGAGCTCCTTCTGTAGTTCACATTCTTGTTAAGGGAGATGGATATATCGAAATAGGCTGTGATGCAGTGTATAGGGGAAAGGCTCAGGAAAGACGAGCTGGGTGGGTTTACGTGAGATTTACAGAGCTGAACAATAAAACGTGAGATTCAATTTGGTCATGTAAGGAAAATAAACAGCATTTGACTGATCCTTCTTCCCAGCAGCCTGGATAGCAGGAAGTTGATGTGTTAACTCTTTGCAGAATAGAGGTATATGGGGTTCCTGTTGAAACCTTTTACCTTCAGTCCACTGAGGAGGTATGCACTTAGGACTGCTGCTGACAGCAAGAGGGTACGTTCACTGTTGGAACAGTGTTTTTACTGAAGAAAACAGGACTCAAAAAAAAACCCAGGACAAAGCAGAAAAACAGCGTACCTTATAGTCAGCTGAGGCACAAAAGCACACCTGGAGCTACATAGATTGATGGCTATAAGCAGCATGGCCAAGAGGCTTCTTAGCTACAGCAAAACAAACCTGCTCACTCAGCTGCTGGATGATGAACCACAGCAGCGAAATGAGATGAGAGCAATTCACACACAACTGTGCTTGTATATTCCCAGTGTCACTGTCAATATCCCACAGCTCCAGATTTCAAGCTGGGGAACAGAGGGACTTTGCCTCACTGCTTGACAATGAAAGCTCAGATTCTTTTTCATTTAAATCCCTACCCCTTTTTCTGCCATCACTGGGACCTACATGGAGTGACTTTGGCCCTTTAAGACCAGAGGCTTTATAAAGAGCCATGCCAAAATGAAGGAATAAAGTATTCCTCGCAGTAGATGAATACTGACAGCTAACCTGACTCTTGTAAACATTAAAATGGTGCTTGTTTTACATCAGAAAACCATGATTTGCCTTCCAGCCCCTACCTTCATCAAACTCCAATTTGTACAGTCACATCTGCATTCACCCACCTGAGTGTAAATCCAGAGACACTCTGGGTTTCAGCTGACACAATCCTCATTTACAGTCCTCTATATGAGAGCACAGCTTGTCCCAAGGACAAGTGACTATTGCAGTGCTGCTTCCAGAGCATTGCAGAGATGACTCACCCCCATTCAGCCCCCAGCAGACCACGAGCAAGAGGCACCATTGCTTATGAAGCTGCAGCATAACAAGGACCACAGGGTAAAGCCTGTGATGAGACCAAGCTGAGGGTGTACAACTCATAACACTGAGCATATCTGGCCCCTGTGGCACAGAGGAAATGCCTGTATAAGAGAGGTGCAGCAGATACTCTCCTAGAAAGCAGTGGTAGGTGGCTCCTGATGATGTCCTCAGTGGGGAGTTAGGAGCTGGTACATTGTGAAGAGTGGTGAACCACTGGAACAGGTTTCCCAGAGAAGCTGTGGATGGGGATCTCTGGCAGTCTTCAAGGCCAGGTTGAAGGCGGCATGGAGCAACCTGTTCTAGTGGAAGGTGTCCCTGCCCATGGAATTAGATGATCTTCAAGCCCCCTTTCAACCAAACTATACTGTAATTCTGTGATCAAGCCTGAGATCAGCTATAAAATAAAGAAACTCTACCCCACAAGGTGCTTTTGCACTTTGAAGTGGCAAGTCGTCAATGTTTAAGGGTGGGTGTCTCAAGCAGATGGTGCACCCAAGGCTTTTGCTAGCTAGAAACAGTAACTGTGTCTTTCCTCTGAGATTCACCAGTAGAGAGCCATCTTTCCCTGGTTTGGTAGAAATGCTCTGGTCCTTCAATATCAGCCAAAAGCCCTTTATTTTTCCAGCTGGTTTTAGTTTGGAGAGCTCTCCCTTCACTTCTATCCCTTCTGCAAATGTCTGCTCAGGGTTTTTTAGAAATGGGAATGTTTTGAAGCTGAGAAGAATACTTGCTAATGAAGTCATTTGTTAGTAAAATAAGTTCCTATCAAGAATATTGACGTGCTTTACTGTATATTTAAAAATACCACTCCTGTAAGTAAAGACAGCAGGATGGGGCATGAACTTCATTTGAATGTAAGCCAATTTAAATCTAAAGCAATCACTGTTTTTTCTGTATTTTATATAATCTAAATTCCTGGATAAAGAAACAACAAATCTTAATTCTTGACTGAAGAATAATGTAGGAATAATTCTATGATACAGAATTTGTTTTCCATAAGCAACATTGCCAAGTTCAGATATTTCAGCATTCACGGCACTGACACTTATTTCTCAATAAGTGAATAAAAAGAGGGAGATGACTCCTTCCTTCATGAAACCCCAGTGACACATAAAGCAGAGAATCCGTGCCATGCATGAGATCTTGTAGAGCAGCTGCTGCCTTCACACTTAACCCAAGGGTAAATTGAAGACCACAGATTTAAATGAAGTTACCCTCTTAAGCTTTGAAAATGCATTTAAAGGGTACATCTTGAGGACATACAGCCTGAACCCATCTGGTAGACTAAAAGCCCCTTGTTCAAGCAAATAAAAAACCCCCAGTCATTGTTGAAGAAGAAAAGGAATATTTATGTCACTTAAATCAGCTAATGGCTTAAGAGAGCTTTGTGGCTGTATTTCAGCCACTGTAAGCACAGTGGCTGACAGCCAAACTTTTGTCTGATATGCCCCAGGCTTAGCCCAGATACAACGTAGGATGGGCAAAGACGGCAAGCACCTCTGTGGTCACAGCACTCAGGCTCTCTGATCTCCTCCCTCATGTGATGAAATAGCTAGTGAAAAAGCTGCACTTCCAGGTGACCTTGAGCTGAAGAGAATAGGAGCAAGAGGTTTATTTAAGGAGCTTGCGGGAGGGGCAGGCTCTATTTTTAAAGAAAAATAATCCTTTATGGGGTTTATTATGGTTTGGATCTGAGTGGCTGCAGAGAAACAGGAGCACATTCCTCCTCAGGGGGATATACTGCAAACCCATCATGAGCCTTCATGTTTTCTGCAGCACCTGCCTGTACTCACTGAGCTCTCACACACTGGAGACGCCACATCAGCAGTGGGATGCTCTCCCCCTGCTCTTACTGCTTGCAGCTGGACCCACAAATCCCTCTTTCCCAGGATGTCACCTCCTTGCCCTAATCAACATCCCCTGGTTCCTGCAAACCAGAGGGCACTGCAGCCTCTGCAGTGAGTGGCTGCTGCAAGTGCTGCTTCCAAAGATGCAGAAGAAGGAGGTTTCTGGGCATTAAATTCAGACAAGAGTAGAGCAGGGAGGACATGCTGCAGCACCCATTCCAGTATTTGATGCAATGAAGCCCAAGATTTGCTGTCAGCTGCAGGACTCAGTGCTGGAGCCCTGCAGGAATCAAACTCAAAGGCATGCCCTGGGGGCAGAGGGAGCAGTATGTGGTAGGCAAGGGGAGGGTTCAGGTTCAGCAGGTAGAGGGACCCTTAGTGAGGCTTTGTGCTCTGTCCTGGTCAAAGGAGGCTCAACAACAAGCTGACAAGTTCTTTATTTTCTTCCCTTTTCCCTACATTCCCCATTTCTCACCATGAGGCTGCCTTCAATCCAGGACATGCAGTAATGCAGGAGAGCAGAGTGACAAAACCTCCTCATTTTACTTCCTCAGGTTTCATTAGACATTGAAGGTAATCACTGTCTGAAACTTCAACCAGGCCCTGGATGAGCATGAACTATCCTCAGTGCCCAGCATTTAGCTGGCAGCAGCCTGTGGAGTAAGCTTCAATCTGAAATTCAAGCAATCCAAAAATGCAGGTTGTGATTGCAAACTTTGTCCTGACATATGGAAATAACTGCAACTGTGGCTGAAACTGGAAAATGTGGAAAATTAATTTCAATTTAATTAAGGAAAAAAATGCCAGCTTGTGAGGAAGGGCTCTGCATGCCTCCTTTTCTTCACTGCTGGAAAGTGCCTTGAGCTGGGTGAACTCATCTATTGCTGGGTTCATTGAGGGAAGGATATGAACTCTCTCTTCTGAGGACTTGGCCTAAGAACAGGTCATTCTCTCTAATGAAACACTACCTAGCTCCTTCACCCTGTCCAGCTAAGGTGAGAAAGAAACTGCATCATTTTCCTTAGAGGAGTTCATCTCACTTCTACTGAAGCAATGAAGTCTTCCTTACGAACCCAGTGGTAGCAAATGCTAGCTCATAAGGCTAATGTCTTAGCAGCAAATATTGATTGCCTTGAATAGCTATAGATGTTTATTCATAATGAGAAATCAATATTTATTAATATTTAATTATTGTTCCTTGAATGCAGAGATTTTCCCTGCTTACCATCAATATCCCTCTTTGGTAAAAGAAATTTCTCTGCTACTGAAACATGGCACTTCCTATGCTGCAGCACAACTTGATGAGTCAACTCAATCCAGTCAACTGTCCCCATAACCTTCTGTGCCATCTTTTACTCAGGAATACATAAAATGCCCTGAGATGGAAAACAGTAGATCAACCCATCAGTCCTCAGTTCGAAGTTGATTAATATCAGGAGTGAGCATCCAGTAGGAAACTTGTCCCAGTTATTGTATGTGTCTAAGCCAACTTAGTGGAAGTCTTCGTGATGGAGGAATCCTAGTTCTTTGGCAAGCTTTGATGCTTCAAACCTTCTTCTGACTTACAACAGGAGCAAGTATTAAGAAATATACCCCAAAGCCTAATGAGGTTATTTTGTTTCCAGGATACTTCAGTAGGCCTTCAGCTAAGCACTAATGCAAGCTCACAGTTACTACAGGCACAGCAAACGCGATGTTTTATGGCGCAGATATGGAGAACAGAATAGAAGCCACATTTCTTCACCTCGTTATGTCTCAGTGCAGCAATAAAATTCATATGAAAGCTCATTCCTAGAATTAATAACCACATTGAACTGCAGTGCTGGGAGCATTAGGTCAGGAGCAAATTAATGTCATTAAGCAAACGAAGCTTGACGAGGTAAGGAATGTGCCATGTTTGAGCTGCTGAGAAGGCTCCTTTGTTCCACTGCTGATTAACACTTGCCCTTGATCAGCAGATGTAGTAATGGTAAGATGTGAAGACAGCCTTTCAAAAAAGTCTGCCTCTTCAGCCAGCACATGCAATTGTTAACAGAGCCTTCAGGGTTCCCTGCCCCAAAAGTTACCAAATCCAGAACAAAATCGTGTCACTTATACCCATTTAAGAGTAAAAACAATGAGTCATGAACTATACTCTCCCCTTTTCTGTACCTTGGAGTAGAGGTTTGATCACTAAGATTTACTGCGTCAGCTCTTCTGGACATAAAGACCACAACCATTGGGAAGGGGCATCAGTCATACACTTAAGGTCTACGGGCACATATCCTGAAGTTCATGGCACAAACAGCTGCTCACAGAGACACAGGAATGAAAGTGGATACCTGTCCTCTGACCCTCAATAGTTTTTCACTCCCAGGGTAAGGGCAATCTCTAAACATGGTCAATTCAAAAGCTAGATGGAAGGAGATCACAAAAGTCCTTCAGATATCCCCAAAGATCACCTCCCACTAAATGCCTTGGCAACCTTCTGTAACTGACAGGTAGCCTCAGGCCCTTGGTAGCCCCATCCAGGGCCATTAAGGCCCAATGCTTGTCAACTTGATTTCTTCTAAGACATACTGAGGCTCACAAGGAGAGAAGGCACAAAGTGTGTGGAAAGACAGGGAAAGGAGAACTGTTAAGTTTTTCCAGCTGTTGTGGTGGGTGATATTGTCTCAAGAGAGCCTAAGCAGGAGGGACCAGTGTATGCCATGATATAACTGTAGAATTCAGTAGGACAGCAGTATTAAAATATAATTTCTCTTGCCACCTAGGGGTTTTTTTAAAGGTACTTCTTTCTGTAGCACTGCACAGCATTTGCTATTTCAAACAATATAAGCTTCAAGGCCTTACATTTTATGCTTAATGCTATTTCCAGAAGATACAGGAATCTGCACTAGAAGCTGCCAACCACAGCCTCCATATTATCCCAGACATCTGATGCATCGTCTCCAGAAATGGCTCAGCCATGGGAAGCCCAATCAGTCTTCATCTGCTTCATCTCATCCAAAAATGAGATGTAAACATCTCCCACTTTCAATACATTTCTGTCGCCAAAGTTAGGAGGCTAAAAAAGCTTTTTTACCATCTCCAAAGCACAAACAAAAAAACTTTGTCCCCTTCTCTCTCCAGTTCTGATTGTGTATCAGTATTTCTTGGCTCTGAAGTCTATAATCAGTCTAAATGTGTTAGGGGGTTTTGGACTAAACAACAGTACAAATGTCATTCATCAGTGTAGACTCTTTGGCAGGAATTGAACTAAACGCATGCCAGACACATAGATAGATACAAGTAAGCATAGAAACAGGACAAAGTTTGTCATTTCATTAGAAATGTGCAGTATATTGATGTTATAATAAATAATGATCAAAAAGCTTACTAAGAACATAAAACTCCTCGTTTCTTATATAAATGGGAGCTTAGAAGAAGATCAAGAAAGTGCACGTATTTATTTCTAACAATTAATATTATCCTTTTCAAAGCTTTGGCACAAATGATTCCTTTTCTCTCTGCTAGCAAACCAAAGGTCCTTTTTCACTGCCTAGGGATCTTTATCCCACATTCTGTACCCATACGTTGTCAAGCAGCTACTAAAATGAAAGCAATAGGCTGTGGTTCTTCTGGATGGAAGTACTATTCTCTTTGATGTTGGACTAAGTAGAAAATGGATAACATTCCTTACTTAAAATACTGATTTTCCCCAAATATTTCACACTCTAAGCTGTCAGGTTTTACCACTTAATTAAAATGTCCTCAGGTGAGAAACATTAAGTAGTTTAAACTGTAACAGAAGCATTTATACAGAGTGAGGTGCTTAAATTCTGCAATAAATTAATTTCAATAGCATTGATTAAACAACGTTTCTGTATTCTTTGCTAGTCTGATTTATTAAGCAGTTTGTCTCTCAGTGGCCCATAGTTAACAGCTATATCAGGATCTGAATCAACAGGACACAGCAACAGCACAGGTGAAGAACCTTTACTGGTAGTTTACTCAAAATTGTAAGTCATCACAAACAATAATAACTGTACCCACTACAACAAATATTTACGCTTTCACATACACAAAACTGTCAATACTGGTTTTAACTGTGACAACAAACAGTTGCAAGTCTTTGATTTCTCTTTTTTACTGAGTACTACAGAACCTCATCCTTTGACAACTTACATCTCTAGTTCATCACTAACCTCTATGAAGTTAATTCTTCACATGGATTTACAATGTGCTTCTCATGAAAATGTACTTGTCCTTTGCTTTTTTATGAGTTCTAGGCAGAAAACTTCATGAAAAGTTAGGGCTGTTTGCAGTAATGGCCAGTTAAGCTGTCGTCTGACCTAGAAGTGGAACTTCTTGAATCACAAGCACAAGTGAATGGCTTAATTTCCTGTGTCATCTGCAGTTGCATCTGGGCATTTCCCTTTGGTCCATCTGTATTTGGCAGTCCTGCAGTGTGTGTAATTTGCTCAAAGCACACCAGATTGCTGCTGAACCTTAAGAGTCCACGTGCATACATCTTCTCTTCCTTTGAAGAGAGACAGGTCTTGGCAAGTTCTGTCAAGTGATTTTAAATAGTGGATCATGTCTGTCTCTCAACTCAGAGTAATGCACCCCTGGCTTGAGGTGGACACGGTTTTGACCTCATGCATCTTGTTTGGTGTGTCCCATCTCAGAGTGAGCATTTGTGCAAATGAGATTGTCACCTAAGCAACAAAACCTTCTTACACCTCACTAGTTCAAAGCTGGTTTCACGGCTCTCCCCAGTACCACAATAGCACAGAAAAGGATTTTCTAGAATTCAGGTTGAATGCTCTTATTCCATCATTCCCTGCAGTTTGCTTAGATCTTTTCATGTAACTGTATCATACTATATTGCTATATGTTCCTCTATTTTTCTCGTGTCAGACAAGAATAGCTCATCGTCTTCCTCTAGGAGGCCTTTTAACAATGTTAAAGCAGCTATGAGGAATGTTATAATCCAGACAAGCTAAATCACTGTCCTAGATTTTTTCTTTGCTCAATGTGATTCTCTGTGGGCTGCATCTCTTGTGACTGTTGCTAGTTGACAGCTGCTATTTCTGCAGAGGTGAACATGATAGCTCAGCTGAGAAAATGTGACCAGCATTTATCCAGCTGCAATTCTGCATTTTAATAGCATCCTCCTGATGCCTCAAAACAATATTATTCCATACGCCTCTGTTAAGATTCCTATGTAAAATCTTGTGGACAAAATTGCTGGAAATAATGGTCGCTGAAGCATCACTTTTTGAAATGTTTAGCTAAATATATTCATAAAGGGGAAATTTGGGATTTGAAACACAAGCTTTTCACTCTTCCCACTTCTGTATCCTTTCCACACTCAGTGAGGGATCAGAAAGCCCTCTGTATAAGAGGGAAGGAATGCAGCTTAAGTGGAGCTTTAATGTGTGCAATGAGCAGTCTGAAGACCTAGATATTCTTTTCTAAAGAAAGATTGATCAAACAATTGCAGATGATGAAAAAGTCAAGAAAAAACGGAATTTGTGGTGAGTGTTTCCAAAATGCAGAAAAATTATGGAGATGTTGCTATATAATTGATTTGCTGCAAATTGTTCTCTTGCCTCATTGTACCTTGAGAGCATCTCAGCTATGTGATTACTAAGGTGCTGATGGGCCACTTTTCTCAGCCTTGCCACTGCTTTGAATTTGAACTCAGTAGACTCAGTAGAGGTGAGTCTACTATAGCTCTGCCATGTTGGAGAGAAGATCTGGGCAAGTTCTCCTTTAGATGTATGATGATTCGTAGCAAAATTCCTGTTACACTTCACTGATTTTATAGCATAGGCTATGTTCCTGCCTGGCACAAACCACTGTATGTTTGCATATATGTAATTTTCTGCCTAGTTTCTCACTCAGTCAGTTCAATTACTATTAACCCAGAGACTGAGGCAGAGGTTGTGCTGTTGGTTGTTTGTGTCATTTCCTTAGGGCACATGAGGAATGGTGTTCAGTGCTTCCTGAGCCTCCATCTCCTGCATTGTACAGTCCAGTTGCATGCTTCATTGCCCTTGGAAAGGAGGGACAGCTCCACAGCTTGTCTTCTGCATAATGCACTGATAACGTTATTAAAGTATTTGCACTTAAGACGTTTGCTTTCTGCATAGGTGCCTTTGTTACTGTGTCCAGAGAGTTAAAAAGTGCTTAATTACTGCCAAACAGGCCTTCCTCTTCCTATTGAAGTGTGGTTTTGAGTCAGTTGCTCTTAGGATCTCCACATGGTGCCTATCAGGTTTGGTTTTCTGATTATAGAATCATAGAATAGAATGATAGTATAGTTAGGATTGGAAAGGACCTTAAGATCATCTAGTTCCAGCCCTAGCCCCCCAGCTGATAAAACACTAAGACTGCAAATACCGGCTGTAAGTAAGGTATGACATGATTGCCATGGTACTGTACTGATTAACCTCAACTAAGCATCTGTGACTAAATACTCAGTTCAAATGGGAAGTATCCAGCCACTGAAACAACTTTCTTTTCCTATGTTCTGGTTATTTCAGCTCTGGTATCTATTGTTCTGATTATTTCAGCCCTGTAGGATGCTATGTCAGTTGGAGAAGGGTTGTATCTGCTGGCAGGATGGCAGGTTCTCAGCCATCCTGTTGCTAATAATCTCCATGAATGTTTCTGGCACTTACTTATGGGCTTTTATGTGTCAGGACACCCCTAGTCCAAGTGTTGGCTTAAAAGACTTTGCAGAAATAGTCCTACTTGGGTTTTGGGGATGTCCCTTTTTTGCTGAGGATTTGGTATTTGAAGATTTTTCTATAATCCCTCCTCATTTTTTTTCCTTGCCCTATTCAAAATTACTAAAAGTGGGGTTTACTTTCTCTTTACCCACTGAAAGTGGGGATGAGATGGGAAGAGACATTTTTCCTACCTAAGAGTAAAACATAACTGATTTTTGGAGGATTTTTTACTCCCTATATCCAAAGAATTGCTTTCTTAATGTAAGAAGTGTCATTTTTCAGTAATAATACTCTTAAACCTGGAATTTTTCTGACAAATCTCCCTGTTGTTCTGGAAGCCAGACCAGTTAGTGCTGACCCAGTTAGTGCTGTCCCAGCTCAACAGCCTGTGGTGGGTTGACCCGGGCAGGAAGCCAGGTGCCCACCAAAGCTGCTCTATCACTGCCCTCCTCAGCTGGACAGGGGAGAGAAAATATAATGAATGACTCATGGATTGAGGTAAGTATGCCAAGATCACCTGGCAATTACTGTCATGGGCAAAACAGGCTTGACTTGGGAGATTAGTTTAAGTTATTAGCAATCAAATCAGAGTAAGGTAATGAGAAAATAAACCTTAAACCTTAAAACACCTTCTGTTCACCCTCTCTTCTTCTCAGGCTTAATTTTACTCCTGATTTTCTCTGTCTCCTCTCCCCTCAGCAGTGCAGGGATATGGGGAATGGGGGTTGTGTTCAGTTCATCACACACTGTCTCTACTGCTCCTTCCTCCTCAGGGGAGGAGTCCTCACACTTCCCCTGCTCCGTCATGGGGTCCCTCCCATAGTAGACAGTCCTCCATGGACTTCTCCAATGTGAGTCCTTCCCAAGGGCTGCAGGTGGAGATCTGCTCCTCCACGGACCTCCACGGGCTGCAGGGGCACAACTGCCTCACCATGGGCTGAGGGGAGTCTCTGCTCCAGTGCCTGGAGCACCTCCTCCCTCCTCCTTCACTGACCTCAGTGTCTGCAGAGCTGTTCCTCACTCCAGCTGCAGTCACACAGGGAGTTTTCCCCTTCTTAAATACGTTATCACAGAGGCACTACCATTGCTGATGGGACTGTGTTTGACCAGCGGAGGGTCTGTCTTAGAGCCAGCTGGCTTTGGCTCTATTGGACATTGGGTTGCCTCTAGCAACTTCTCACAAAAGCCAATCTGAACCCCCCCTGCTCTGTTACCAGAACCTTGCTGTGCAAATGCAATACACAGACACATTCATTTGACTGCTGTGGTGAGCTCCCCTATTCTGGCAGTAGCTTGTGCTGCTGGACAGCTTGTCCTGGTCCTGACCAAAGCAGTAAACTGTGAGACATTATCTTCAGAAGGTCTCTGACGTTTCTTCTTTCTCTCCCTCGCTCTGTCCCATAAAAGCATTCATCTGAGCAACTGCTTACAAGCACGAGCGCAGCGTTCACAGATCCCACCTCTCAGTGGGATCTCATCACTTCTGGTGATACCCTTTTTATAGTCTATCACTTTCATTCTGTCTCATGTCTTCAGCTGTGAGGCAGTAATTTAACCCCCCATCTGGCGCTATTAATTTGCACTGATAACTTCATGTCTCTTCTAAAATAGGCTTCTATTCCCAACACACTTGAAAAGTGTGCTTTTTTTAGGCTTTCTTGCTAAAAGAAAAAATTCTGGGTTCTACCTTGTGATAGCGCAAGCACTGGTTTGCAGCGCTGCACAGCAAGTGCGTGCCTCAAATACCGCAGTGAGTAGATAGCAGTTGTTAGCATTTTGCTAAGCTATTTTGAAACACTGACTACAGGGCACCAGTTCTCACAAATGCTGCCGTCCTGGTATCTGTGGGTCTGTATATCCACCTATAAGACTGCAGTATGGTGAAACTGTGACTGGTTCTTAATTTCCCCCTTTTCTGCCATGGGTTGGTTCATAATTTCCCCCTTTTCTATGAAGTTGCTGCAACCCTTCAGAGTAGCATAGCTTGAGTACATGAAGAACATGTGTTTCCTGTATGTTCTCCAGCCAATGTTGTGATCATAGATTCATAGAACCAGCTACATTGGAGAAGATCATCCAGTCCAACCATTCCCCAGCACTGCCAAGGCCACCACTAACCCATGTCACTGAAGGCCTCATCTACACAGTGTGTGAATGGTTGCAGGAACGGTGGGTGACTCCAGCACTGCCCTGGGCAGCCTCTTCCAATGCCTGAGCACCCTTTGGGGAAGGAATTGTTCCTAATATCCAATCCAAACCTCCCCTGGTGCAGTGTGAGGCCGTTTCCTCTTGTCCTATCGCTTGTTACTTGAGAACTGACCAGCCCCCTCCCTGCTCCATCCTCCTGTCAGGCAGCTGTAGAGAGCTTGCAGAGATAAGGTGCCCCATGAGCTGCCCATAGATATCATGCCAGGTTGTAGGTCTGCATGTGAGTGCCACCCTTCTGATTCCCTCTGGTCTGCTCTTCCTCTGTCTGGCAGCAGGACAGAGGAGTAAGAGGAGGACACCCCACAGCCAGGCCTTTGGCTTCCCTGTCTTTGCCTTTGGTTTTTGGTTGGTTTAAGTTTTGTTTTGTTTGTTTGTTTCTTTCATTTTCTTTCCATTCTCCTAGTTTTTTTCTTCTCATTTTTATTCTCTTGTCCCCTTCTTCAGCCTTATTGGCACAGTGGATCATTGGTTATGACACAAGCAACTAGTCTAAGCCCAGGATTTGACCTACCATGTTTGACAATAGTGGAGAGCCTGGTTTTATTTTGAAGTGTCTCACTTCTCTACTATGGGAAGTAGATTGATTTGAGAAATCGACTGCAGGTATGAATGGAAGAGCTCTTTGTCTGGAGAACAGCTGAGTGTACAACATATCTCTTGGACACGTCACCACAGAAACAGTCTAGACCACAAAAAAGAAGGGACAGAAACTGAAACCTGTAAACAGCTCTGGAGCCTCACATTCTGTGCTTGAAGGTCTAACCTCCAGCACCATGGAGTATGTCTTGGGCATTGGACCAGTGTTTTATGTCTTCACTTCTCAGGCTGGGGAATCATTTAAGTTTTGTGAGAAATCTGCAAAGTGCAAGAAAAGGCTTTCTGGTGGCAAGGAAAGAATAGAAATGTAAAGGTATCCTGACTGGGAAAGAAGGTTGGTCTCAAGAATATGAATGTTAAAGAGGAAACCAAGTGCTACTCCATCAGGGAACAGAGGTAACATGGGAAAACCACAGCTACTGCAGATGAGTAGCAGAGCTGCTCATTAATCTAAGTAGCAGTTAAATAACTTTGCAGATAAATGGTTGCATCCACAGTAAAAAAAATACTGGATTTCAATTAAAAACCATATATTGTCACATTATCCACCATGGACAATTTCTGAAATCAAAACTGGATATTTTTACTGCTGGAGAAGGAGAAACATGGAGAAGTCCTATCTTCTGCGGGATGTTTTGCCCTATAGGAGGTTCAGCTGTTAGTGAGTAACCTCTTCTGGCCTCGTACTTAGTGAACCACTTAAAGGGGAGGGAAGCACTGGGGTCCTTGTAGCTGAGGGTGCTTATGTAGCCAGGAGCTAAGAGGTATCTCTTCTCCACCTGCACTGTGTCCCTGTCTTCCCACTCTTTCCCTGTTTGTCCCTTTGTGTTCTGGGTGTCCCACTGTCTGTAATGCCTTCTTTGTCCATACCAGCTCACTGAGGCCCCTGTTCTGAACGGGGCTGAAAGGAGTCTTTCCTTCCATCTCCCTCTCTTGGGAACGTGGTTTCCCTCCGAGTATCTGGGGAATAAGAGGACAGCAGAAAGCTGAGGCTGGGTAAGATGAGGTGGGGCTGGGAGGAGACCCCAAATTCAGTGTAGTTACTGAGGTCTTCAAAGGACCAGAGATGCTGCTGGGCTCTCCTGACCCATGCTACTATCTATCAGCCTGTTTAATACTGTAACATTAAATGCCCTGAGCACTAATGTGGGAATTGGGTACTACAGTAGGTAATACCTTTTCCTGTTATGTCAACTGGTTAGAAATGCACACCGGTTCTTGTTTACCAGGCTTAGAAAATGATCTCGATTACCTAAAAGTTGCTCCAGGAGAAGCTATTTTGTACTATTTAGATGAGTTAATTAAGAAAAAGGCAACTAGGATGCAATGATTCAAAAACGCCTTGCTAATATTGACAACCTGAGGCCTGCAGATGGCCCTACTGTTGCGCTACAAAAGTGGTCTAGAGCACTTTCAATTATACTCAGTGCATTCCTGGTGCCTCGAGGGTTTTTTCCACTGTCTCTTTCTTGATGTTCTCATCTCTAAAATGAACTGAACTGACAGGCCCCCACCACAGCAGAGAGCCAGCCAGGCCTTTTTTTCCTTTCCTCTTTCCTTTACTTTTGCATAGGAAAAACCTCTTAGGAAAATCAGACTCGAAGAGACTTGCTGCCTTATCAAATCTAGTCTCTTGTGGCCACCAACAGCTACGTCATATAATCCCCTTTATGAATTCACCAAGCACCATCTTAAAAACCCCTGCTTCTCTTCTTGGTATAATAAAAGCCATATATTTTCAGGAATTGCAAAACCAGGCACCATATCCCAAAACTATGTCTTTAATGTCAAAAAACCTGTAGAAAATCCCCCAAAAGGCTAGGCAAGCAATACATCTCTCCATACAGCTGAGCAAATAAAACAAATGCTTCTCTGGGGAGAACGGCTGTTAGAAGTCAGCGGTGAATTCCAATTTAATTGGGTTTGCATAGCTTAGTTTGTTTCTTGAGGGCTTTTCACGTACTCGAGTGTCACTTAGGTGAATACTCTCCAGAAAAACAAATGTTTGGCTGAAATACTCAAATATTCACAAATGTATTGGGGTTGTATATTCAGCTGTCATGTTACCGGTTTGGAACCGGTGCTGCTGAAGAGATAGGGCTCAGTCCCACTCTCCCTCTGCAGCTTAATGCAGCTCTGGCAAAACCCACAGCTCTGACAAACTCCTTGTCTTGTGTTATGCCTGGCCACGAAAGCATGATCGAATGTGTGAATGTTTCATCTGCCTTCTGTTCTGAGGTTCTTTTCTTCCTTGCTGTCGTGAATATAATACTAATAATCTGGGTTTATATAATACACCTTCCAGCCAAGCGCTTTCCAAACCTAAAGGGAACAGTTATGTGTAACCTCCCGTTGGATGCAAAGTAAACGATAATCACCTCTGCTGGGAGAATGTTGCATTTTTGGGTATCCTTTTTTAGGTCACCAAACCCAGACAGTGGAGACTGTTATGCCCAGATATACATAAAAATATCTTTCCAAAGGTACAGGATACTCGTCTTACATGCAAAGCTGAGGAAAGCAAACTAGAAGCTGTTTTAGTCTCAGTTCTTTCTTCTGTGGATGGAGGTAATTGAGGCTTTTGACATAGGTTACATTTATTTATTTACTTGCATTTGAATCCAGATGTTCCGGGTGCAATCCCTGTGCCTTAATCACTAAACCACAGTATCTGAAGCTAAAGCGACTGTTATTGAACAGCTCTCACCCAATAAACTGTAATAGCTTTCTTACTCTTTTCTGCAAGAACAAATTATTCCTGAGAGATGTCTGTGCCTAATAAATAAAGAACAGAGATTTCTCTTCTAATAATGTCAGTCACTCACGGGGTCAGTGTTGTTCAGCACAGGCAGCCCTGAGCTCAAGAGGTGTGTGTCCCTGTGGGCACACCCAGTGCAGAGGTGTACCAGCAGGATAGCTGGGTCAAACAGCCATCCCCTGATGCCTACAGAAATGCAAGCTGGTCTAAAGCCTTTGCAAGTAAATGGTGAGGTATCCAAGGGCATAAATGAGGACCAGACTGAACCAAAATATACTAATGCAGGAGGGAGAAAGAAAACTTGCATTTTAAGCATGGAGAAGCTAATTTTAGTACCTTTTCTTTCAAAAGATGCTTAAATATGCACAGAAGACTTCTGCTCCTGTTCTAAAAAAAATCAGTGAATGGTAACACTGTTTTGACAGATCAGCTCTTGTGTAGAAGTATACTTTTGTTTCGTGACGTGTTTTAGAGTATCTGGGGGAAATACATTTCCCTCTGTAGGGCAGATCAGTGAACTGGCACCTGCACAGCTCCACTGTGAGCTATAATTTCCAGGAGATCAGAAGGAACCAAAGGAATAGTCGGCATAATTTCCAAATATCTGGGTTATATGAAAGAATAATAAATTAAATAAAGAAAGAATAATCAATTGAATAAATAAAGAATAATAAATTACTGTTTCTGGCATGACTGCATTGCAATCCAGAAATAGGATTCCTCTTCTTCAGGTGGAAAGTAACTATAACAGGTAAATACACCGTGGCAAAGACGTGATGTGATAGGAGCCTTTGGTTTTCAAGCCACTCCACACTAGTCTCTTGGTCTCTTTGACAGGCTAATGACTGCGACAGCCTTTGGAGATTTACTGCCTGGGATCTGTAGGGATACGCTACACAGCAAATATGGGAGATGGAAGTGGTCCTCATAAAATTTCACACATGCCATCCCAAGCACTCTGCAGTGCTTTCGTATATGCACCTCCCTATTATTTGATAGCTTTTGAGTAAGATACAGCAGATCTTACATGAATTTCCAAAATCACCTACCTGAAGCATCCTTTTGTAATGTCTAGGATATTAATTTTCATTGTTAGGCTATGATTACTACCATTTTGCTCATGGGTTCTACCACTAAACTCTGGCACAATAACTTTGTCATATTAAAAATGACAGTCATTATAGTCGTTAAAAATTACTACAACTCTAGTAAAAAGTTATAAGAACTATTTCCCTCTTTCTGTTCTAGAAATGTGTACAGTGAGAGCTGACTTTGACCTTTTATATTTCTTCTCTACCTATAATCAGTCTGAGCAGTCAAACATTCAAAATACTTCCTTAAAATCTTGGTGGAAGAAGCAAAACTTTCCATGGAAAATTTTATTCTTGGAATGCAGGAAAACTTCCCACTACCTTCCAGCTTGGAAGAAAAAGGAATGGCTACTGCTAGGAAATGCAGTCTGCAAAATCAAAGTGCGCCTGGAAGTGCAGGTTTCATTTTGTTCTGCATCCATTTGTACAGTTCTGACTTTTTCTGCACACAAATATGCCTCTAGGAAAAACTCAGCTGTGTTCTGCGCTTTACACCATCTAAAAAGTTCTGCTGGTGTTATGTACCAGCAGAGAGCAGCAGAACCCAACCTGAAATGCAGCCGTAATGTGCAGTAGTCCTCCCCCGCTGCTTCATCATCGCTTTCTGTCACCATTTCCCAGGCAGACCAACTGCGTGAACCTGGGCTGTGAGAATCTGTGACACTGAAACCAGGCTGATGAAAAATAGCATTTGGAAAGGGGGGTGTTTCAACTTCCATTTATAGAAAAACCTGCTCCTTCAGCAAGTAAACCTCTTTGTGTCCTAAAAATGATAAGCCCCAGCTCTGGTGCTTATCAGCCTGTAGTGTAGCACAGTGCTCAGTTATGCTAAATCACATAAATTGACAATGTGGCGAGGTAATGAGCTAAATCCCACGTAAAAAGCAAAATAAAGCACCCTTAACTGTTAAAATAAATAAATAAATTAGATAGATAGATAGATAGAGAGAGTCCTTCTCTTTTCAATAGCCAGACAGAGCACAGATTGGTAAGCAATAACTTTCAGCTTTCAAAGCCATAAACAGCCATGATTAATTACTTAGTATTTCCCTTTTCTCCTCCTTGTTCTTGTATTAAAATTCAGCTTTCTCCAGTGGGTCAGATAAGAGAGACTGTGTCTCTCATTAAAAAACAAAGGTTATAAGGCAGTGATTGAATTCTCTTTAGAATCACAGCATGCCAATGTATTTCAGAGGGAACGTGTGCTTAGCACTTGTTTGCCTTTGAAAAACCTAAACTGCTGAATGTTCTCTGGGTCACAAATCCCAAAAAATTATGTGCATGGCTTCCTCTTGGGCTGCAGAGCCAATC
>JAOEHX010041514.1:11392-27138 GCA_025448015.1 Bolborhynchus lineola
GGGTGCTGACTGCTGGCCGTGGCCGCTCGGGGACCGGGGTGTGCGGGGCCCCAGCCTCGGCCTTAGCTGTGCAGCGGCGTTCCTGTGTGCCGGGCTGTGGTGTGGGGCTGCCCCGCCGCCCTGCCTCCGTCGCTGGGTGTCCAGGGCCGTCGCCAAGCGTCCTGTGTTGTGTCTGCGTACTAATCGAGCTCAGCCCGGTGCAGGTACCATAGACTTAGTGTGTCTTTTTAACAAACTGCCTGGAAAAATGTTGTTTTTTTAAAAAAATTAAGAGTTTATTTTATCGACAGAGGGAAAACAGAAACAATAAAACCCAACTTAAAGTGTATTTGTCTCCATGTTGAGTTCCTGCGTGACTGAAATTGCAGCCTATCAGAAAGACCTCAGCAATTTTTGAAGCTGTTTCTGGGAAGCTTATAAAAACTTCCTAAGTTCCTGTAACTTAAAAAAACCAAAACAAAACAAAACCCAAACCAGTTTTTTTTTTCATCCTTTTTTGCTGTAGGTGTTTCTTATTTTCTCCATTATGTATTTCTGGGCCAAATGGAAAAGCCCTGTGGGGAGAAGTAATAGAAAGACTGGGTGATCCCCACCATTTTAACTCATACAAGAAGATGCTGTAGTGTTGAATGATGCATTGGTTAATTTCTTGCTTATACTAGCAAGTTCTTTGACTTTCTAGTCTCAGCTTAAGCAAATGATTGACAAAGAACACTGTCCTCTGATGCACAGGCATGTTGTAGTTCACTTTCAGAACGTGCTGAAGCCAAGTCTGTACCGGAGCAGCTTTTGAAGGACAAGCGTATACTGAAAACTGACTGAGGAGAAGGCCAAAGTGACTGTGATAACAGATCCGCCAAACGTGAGAATAGTGTGTCACTAGTAGAGAGTAAATGCTGGAAGAAATGTCACCACTTTTCCCCCCTCTCCTTACCACCTCTTTGTTATCCCCGAAGCATTTGTTACAACTTAAACTGGTAGGAAAATCTGCAACAGTTCCTCTGTGTCTTCTGGAAAGTCTGTCTTTCTCTTAGAGTTTGATCATGAGCAAAAGTAACCACATAAGCAGACTTCTTAAATGTAATGTTTTCATAAAGTAGTTGTAAAACTGAGAATTTTTCTTTTATAGTCATGATGGGAAGTAAAATATGTGTTTTGTTTTTCTTTCAGGTACTGATGTTGTACTAGTCTTGTTCCTCTGCTTCAAGACAGTATGTCAAAGAAATCTGAGGCTCCGCTTTCCTTGTCTGACTGCATCTGCCCAATCTGCCTGGAGATCTTTGTAGAGCCCGTGACACTACCATGCAGCCATACCCTCTGTAACTCCTGTTTCCAGCTCACGGTGGAAAAAGCCAGTCTTTTTTGCCCTTTTTGTCGGCGTTGGGTCTCTTCTTGGGCCCGATATAATGCCCGCAGGAATACTCTCGTCAATTGGGAGCTCTGGGAAAAGATCCAGAAGCAATACCCGAAGGAGTGTGAGCGTAGGATTAACGGACAGGATTTGGAAGAGGAAAGTAAGTAAAATGTCACTTGTCCTAGGATGTCTCTGTGTTACCAGATTAATTACTGTTGGTGGGCTTTGGATGTTGTGAAACAAGATGCTGTGCGTAGACAGGTGTTCGTGCTAGCAAATGCACTGTCAGAGCTCTCCTGTGAAAGGGGCTTGAAAGGGAGAGAAATGGGCACCTGTGCCATTTTCATGTGTAGGTCAGAGAGGGAGTTATGTTTTGTCATTTAAGTGCAAACTTTTTCGCGTGTTCTGCGCAGTGTTGATGTGTGGCTGTCTAGCCTTGCAAAAGCTGTAAATCAGTAGAGATACAACTTTGGCTGTAAAATCTGTAAGTGGAGTGTTTGCCTGTGTGTGTTTATCACTGGAGAATAAATGCATTCGTTCGAAGTTTTTCACTCTTAGATGCTATTAATTAGTGTGATTAGAAATTATAGGGCTTTAGTCTGTGCAAGAGTCTCTGAGCCTAAAATTGTGGTGTCAGAGAAAAGGAAGTGAAATCTGATTAATTCTTTTGACGAAGGATTTTTGGGGTTTGTTACACTGTAAGCTCCACTGGGGGAGGCTAATTGATAGGTTGGCTGTATGACAAGTTGCCACTGACTATATTAAGAAGTTCTTTCAGCAGCAAAAAGTAAAAGACTGAGTTACAATCAGCATATGTATTTGCTTCATATACAGTGCTTGTAAAACTGCACTGGCTGTTGTGTAACGGTGTTTTCTCCCACACCACTTGATGTAAGTTACATCATTCCTGAGACAGGGTGTGGAAATAATCTTTTGTTAAAATCTTTTTGTCTTGACTGTCATGATCTTGTTTAGTTTCTCACTTAGTTTTTTCCTCTTTCCTCTCAATTAGTCTGTGTCCCCCATCCGCAGCACCAGCTAAGCAAGCCTGGGGAACTGAGGCAGGAATATGAAGCAGAGATTAGCAAGGTAAGTCTAAAAATATATTTAAAAGCATAAATGCTTTGTATCTAGTTTTTTTTAGTTGTTCCCACAAACAGCTGTGATGTTGTTTAATGAAAAAGAAAGCTATTTAAAAGGGCATTGCTGCTGCAAGAACACACTGGTCATTCCTGAAGTATAGATTAAATTTCTGTCCTTTATGGAATAGGAGAGACTTCCTTGTGTGCAGAAGGGTTCTTTCAGGGTTAGAGTGTTACCTTTCACTATCTTCAATCCTGGCAACGGATACTAAAATGGCTTTTATAGGTCCTCAGATGCACATAGCTTATTTTGTACTAGCAAATGTAAAAATTATGGATTGTTTTGGCTTTGGTCTTGCACTGCTTCATTGTCCTCCTTAAGTAACAGGCCACAATTAGATGAGCTTTAGTAATATCTAGCATTTTCTTTCTTACTTGCTTACTCTCTGTTTTATCTGTGTTCATTTGAAAATCAGAATAGTTTTTTTAAGAAATCTTAATGGTTGCCTATTTAAGGATCCTTCTTCCAATTCAGACGTGGTAGTTGTAAGAATTATAGTTGGAAATAGTACCAAAATGCTCCTTTTCCTGGCAGCCATGTTGGTTGTTGGAAGAGCAGAACTTATGAGCAGAGGACTCTGGAATTCTCTTTTATGGTAGTTAGGGAATAAGATTGATTGGTAGCAGTAGTACCGATGGTTAATGGAGATGGGGTGAAACAGCAGTGAAGTAAGTAATGGTGTCTGCTGCCAATCATGAGACATGAATACATGATTTATAACAAACTCATTCTTAACCTAGCTTTTGTAGTATTACAGCTAGATGCCCTTCTCTAAAGCAAATCTCCAAATTCCATTGCCCAGTTAAGAAAGCTTTATTCATTCTTGAAGTGTCCTTATGGAGTTACTTATAACTGATTTATCAAGAGAGGATGTCTACCTTAAGGGAAGGTAGATTCAATGTTCTTGGTCTACTGCTTCAGACCAAGAAGGATGTTTTGTCTCTAGACCCATGTATTTGGAGATCTTAGATTTTGTTACTAACATTTTGAAAAGGTAGTGGAATTTAACCTTGCAGGTGTGTAAGGTTAATGGTATAGGCTTACAGGAGCCAAAAGGGAAGTCATTTTTATCAAACTGAAGACCTTACACACAGTGTTAGTTTCATTCTTACATCTTTGGAGACTTGTGTAATTAAATACTGTTGTTGAAGTGTGCTGTGGCTTTGTGAAGAGTGCACTGTTCACATTTAAGGAGTATCAGCTGAAGGGTTCTGGCATAAAATGTGGTCCTACAGTAGTAGCCAGATGCATTTAAAGAAAACCTTTTACAGGTGGAAGCAGAAAGACGAGCACATGAGCAAGAGGAGAACAAGGCGAGCGAGGAATACATTAAGCGCCTTCTGGCAGAGGAGGAAGAGGAGGAACAGAGATTGGCAGAAGAGCGGCGAAGGGAGGTGGAAAAACAGCTGAAGCAAGATGAAGAGTTGGCCTGGAGGCTGAGTAACAGCCTGGTGAGTTAAGATCAAGGGGGACAGTAGAAAATGTTGATACAGTGCCAGCAACTTAGGCTTTTCATAGCAAAAATTAAAACTTTGAATGAAATAAATTTATTGTAATTGTAGTTGGAAGTTGTTGTTGGCCCCTGCCACTTTAGATCATTGATTATTTGTGAAGAACCAGCAGGAGGGTGAAATACCCCAAACATTCCTACCTGTGTAGTGTGCACTTGAAACATGTGCTCTGGGTGTTTTCATTGTGAAACATTTAAAAAAATTGTTTTTTCTATGAATACTTCTTTATCCCCATGATTTTAAAAACACTTCTTTGGAAGAAATTGATGTCTGCAAACTGTACTGAAAAAAAAAAAAATGTACAGTGGAAGATGAAAGTTTACCTTGCGTTTTGTGCTTTTCTGTTGTTTCTTTGTTTTGTCAATTTGTTTGGGGATTTTGGTTGGTAGGTTTTTGTTACCTGAAAATATGATGATGAAACCTGCGTATTTACTTGAGGAAAACCTCCTCTCTTAATACGAGATACAGGAAAGTGTACAGAACCTGTAACATTTCTTGTTCCATAACGATTCATTACTTATAATTGTAGAATTCTTTGGATGAAAGTAAGTAATTCTGCAGCAGAAAGAGTTTTCTGTTTTTTCTCCAGTTTGTGTAGTGTTTTGTTTTACGTAACGCTATTTTGTCTGTCTTTGTCATTGAAGAATGATGATTCCAAAATGTGTGGGCTCAGCAGTCCTGCACAAGCAGGCAGTGTCTCACTTGAAACATCCCCAGCTAATTTGTGCAAGACGAAGAGCAAACCGAACAACTCTGGAGACATTCAGAAGTAAGCGATTAAAGTTTTTTCTCTCTAATTATTAGTCTGTTTCTTGGTACAATGCCCCTTATCTCCATCTGTTTTTTTGGAATCCTGTAGTCCAACTTTCCTGGATTATCTGGGGTAAATGTAAACTCTTGCATGTTAAAACATCTCCTCAGAGGATAAAATGGAGGAGAACAGAAACACTTGTCCTTTTCTTCTTGTGTTTGTCAGAATGATCCTGAAGATCTCGATTAATGTAAAGCACTGACAAGGCAAGGGGAAAAAAAAAATTTAAAACATGTTTTCTTTTTACTTTTAAAGGTACCTGTCTCCAAAGCTTGATCATACATTGAGATCATTCTCTAGAACAAGAGAAAGACGCAGGAGTGACTCTGGCTCTGCGGTAACTAGAAAATTTTGTTATAAATCTCAGCATTAATAATTATGGGTTAACTTTCTCTTTGCCTGTGGGATTGGCAATCCTGTATTCCCATGGCACAGCAGCACTGGCCAGTTTATCTTGCTCTTTTTGAGCTACCTTTAGTATTCAAGATTTCTCAGCGTGGAAAGGGAAGAAACCATGCTTGACAGTCTGCAGATGTGCACCTACAGCTGACTTTGATGGTTACCTTGTATAGCCTTACAGGCACCTTACCTCAATGTCTTCAGCGAGCTCTGGTTACAACCAGTGGTGTGTAAAACTAAAATGATGGTTCCGGAGCTCACTGGAGGAGGTTCCTCTCTGATGTTTCATCATTCCGTGTGTATGTCTTGGCTGTCCTGCTCAGCTTCAAAAGATGATGAGCAGGCTTGAGCAGTTGATTTGAGTCATTGATGAGAGGAGAATGCAGTAGTTGTGTTTTCAGCCCTTCAGCTAGACTTCTGGGGCTTTTTTTCAGTATTTTCTTTATTACTTATAATAATATACCTTAATTACTTATTTTTTATAATACATTAATTATGTGGGTTTTTTTTTAAGAGAAGAATCCAAGTTAGTACCCCAGAATAGTTACAAACAACACAGCTGTGAGAAGTGAGATTTGCATTTTATTCATACCCATTGGCTTTTGCTATATTTACTTTATTAGTGGTCTCTCTCTTTTTGTCAGGCGACCGATGGCAATGAAGGCAGGAGTTCAACATGGCAAGATGAGCAAGAGGAAATGCCAATACTGTCTCCACAGCTGACTGGTGTCAATGAAGATTCCAGTGCTATGGATTTGTTTTTGGATTCATGCATGAACTTTTTCAGTACCTCAGCTTCAGGGGAAACTACTGCTGTCAAGCAGGAGGAAACACCAGGAACAAATTGTGTAGGAGAAGAAATTCCAGATGCATTGCATAGAATCACAAAAGGGGAAGGCTCTGGAACAGTTCTTAGATCTAAAGGAGAAGATGATGGAATTGAGTCAGACATTGGCAGTTTAACACACACAGAAAACATAAACCTTGAAAATTCTGCTGAAGCTCATGCCTGTACTCAGTCAACAGCAAATTCTTTGGTGTCTGACAGCACAAGTGTAGTATGTGACCTTATGAAGGTGGCTAGACACTCAGATGAAGGGAAGCTAGAGAGCCTCCAGAACACTAAGGAGACTCCAAAAAGAAAGTTGCTGGAGGCACCAGCTGAAGAAGTGGCTGACTTTTGTGTGCTTGATAAGAGGAGAAGAACTTTTCCAGAAAGTTTAGAGGAGCAAGGGGAACAGATAAATTATTTTAACTTGCAAATGCAGAAAGACTTTGAGCAGAAGATCTATGAAAGACGTATGCAAGAGGAGCAGGACAGGCTTCTGGCTCTGCAGCTGCAAAAACAGATCAACAAGGAGGAAAGAACACTTAATCGACAAAAGGGCTCTCCAGATCAATATCTGCTTCGCACCAAACCACCTCAGTTGGTGAAAGACTCTTCTGCTAGAAACGGAAGTTCTAAGGTGGCAAAAGACTCAAACGTATCAAAAAGCCAGGCTGAAACAAATCACCGCAAAACTCGCAGAAGTTCCTGCAATGAAAATTGGCAGCCACCTGCCAAAGTCCGGATGAAATCACCCAGCATCAAGGGAGGAAAGGTGTTGAATTGTGTGGTTAATACCAGTGATGCAAATGATATTTGTTCACTACCTAAAAATAAGCAAAAGACGATCCTTCAGATGTTTAAAAGCCCTGTTGCAGAGTAGATCTGCGGAACCACAGACACATGTTGGAATGAGAAATAAAGCTGTGTTAATGCTTTCTTCTGTGTTGGGCGAAGCTTCCTGCAAACAGTTGTAAAATGGTTCAGTTTGGGGGGGGATCACTTTGGGCCACAAAGAGTTCTTTATTTTGAGGGGTTTTAATAATTTATGCCCCCAGTCTTTAAAAATATGAAATTGTTCTTTTCTTGACTGCAGCTGATTTTCTAGCAGTTACATTTACATAATTTTGAATGTGAGTACTGTTAGTGTTTAAAGACAAAAATAATTGATGGTCTAATCTTAAAATGAGAGTTTGGAGCCTTTTGTGGAAAGGACGCATGTTCTGCAGAAGTTAAGCTAAAGCTAAAAAATGAGTCTCTATTTCCAGTTGTCTGCCAGCTGCAAGGCTGAAGCATCACTCAGCACAGCCACTGGTCTGTTTAATTGAAGCATGTTACTGGAATTTAGGCTGTTTGTTGAATGGCATTGTTTGCACAACAGGCAACAAGAGTATAACTGGACAGCCAGACTTGCAGGTACAGTTCTCATACGCTTTCTTAAAGAAAGTTCTCATTCCTCTTTCTTAGAGAAAGAGGAAAAAAACAGGTCACTCCCCTGCTGCCAAAGCCAAGGATTTTTCATAAATGCCAGCAGTGTAAGTGGTTGTGGGCTTATATTTACCTCTTTTCATAGAGGTTGCTTATGCAAATCTGGCATTTGCTGTCATTAGGAAAAGATACTTTTCTTGTCTTACTGCTAGTGTTCTGCAGGTTTATTCTTGTACGGTAGTGTTACCTGTATGTAATGCTATTTAATTTTCATAAACTAGTTTGAGTTCAATTAAAAATGCATAATATTACAAAAATGTAGTTCATAAGACAGTTACGATGGAGAAAGTTAAACCAAAAGGGGGAACAGCAGCTGAAGTTGTCAGAAATGACATAACTGTAATTAAAGATTCACATAACTACCATGCCTGGCTGGAACTAACGCAATTCAAATGAATTACCATTTAGACTTGTGGGGAAGCTGAGGCCTGGAGGAGGTTGAGGCTGGTGAAGAGATAACCAGCTGCTGCTCAGCGGAAGTATTTTTGCTAGATTGTTTTATCTATTGCTATTCTAAAGCCATCTTTTGACCTTTCTTTGCTTGTAATGAGATACTTTTACACTATCCATGTTTGAAAGAGAGCAAAGCACAACTCTTCATCGCTGAAGTGTATATGCTAGTCACCAATGTTAGCAAATGTTTAAAATGTTCTTTTTTTGAACCTCTGTAGAGGTGATGATCTTTAACTTGATTCTGGGAAATAAGTAACAAAATTAGCAGTATCCTCTGATGTTCCAAGTTTTAAAAACCAACAAATCCTGAAATTTTATTGAAAGCACGAAAAGCACATCAAGCAAAATTGTGAATTGTGCTGTTTCTTTGCCTGTGTGTCTCTAGTAATGTGAGGGTTTCTCGTAAAGGAATGGTGTGTTCTGAGATGGCTTTTGAGAAAGTTATAACTGGAGACCAGCTGCAAGTCATTCAGTTTTCCTCTTGCTGCCTCAACTATTGTGCTGGAAGCAGTATAGATCTGTTTCTGTTTAATCTTTACCTTTGTTTGGGTTGTTTGCTGTCTTACCCATGCAGTCAAATACAATCCTTCATTAATTAAAATATTCTTTAAGGCAGAGGTAGTGACTATTTTCATGCTAGTGACACTTGGTCTTTCTAGACATGCTAAGCATGTAAGAAGTTAACTCCATTTTCAAAACATGAGGAGAAAGCATTTTTTAAGTCTGTTCAGCTTTGGTTTACAATCAGTTTCTGAAGTCTGATCACTAGATTTAACTTGCTGAAAAGATAGCACCTGCTGTGGCACTGCTTCTCTGAGTTATTGCTGATGGGTGTATTGGATTGTTCAGGATTTCAGAGCAGGTTGGGAATGATTTGGAGTGGTGCATGGCAGTTCCTGGTGTCTTCCCACATACGTCCTCCCTGCAGCCACCTGATGAGCATGCCTGATGTAACTCTCTCTGCAGCTTGAAGCACTTTTCTGTGGTCCCGACAGTCCTGATGTACCCCTCTAAGGGTTTAGAGTGCTGGCCCTGTTAGGCTTTTTGCATTTTACTCCTTGGTCTTGCAAAGACATACTTCCTTGCCACTGATAGCAAATCCTGCTGCCATGACTCCATTGACAAAAATTACATAAATCAGCCATTTCAGAGGTCTAAATAGTACAGGAGTGTATTTTGGTGTGTGTATATATCCAAAGCTGTGTTTTTCCTTCTGACTGCATTTTGTTCTCAGTTTAAGAATGACACCTTACATAAGAATCATTATTTTTATTAAGTAAAATGGAAAAAAAGCAAGACTGTAAAGTTGAACTATAACTTCAAAGCGTGCAAAACCTATGATCTATACCAGCACCCTCATCCGAGGTGGGTTACTGCAAGCTCTTGGCGCCCAAAGATACCCACATTCCCCACTGCGCCGCGTAATCCTCACCAAGCACCTCTTTGGCTTGCCCTCTTAGATGTTTCCTTATGTTATGGAGCATCTCAGTGTTGCTGTTTGGTTTGGGTTGGAAGGAACATTAAAGCTCATCCAGTTCCAACCCCCTGCCATGCGCAGGGACACCTTCCACTAGACCAGGTTGTTCAAGCCCCATCCAACCTGGCCTTAACACTGCCAAGGATGGGGCAGCCACAGCTTCTCTGGGCAGCCTGTGCCAGGGCCTCAGCACCCTCACAGGGAAGTGATAGATACCTAAATTTTCTCTCTTTGAACTCAAAGCCATTCCCCCTTGTCCTGTCACCACAGGCCCTTTGTAAAAAGATCCTCTCCAGGTTTCTTGTCAGCCCCTTGAGGCACTGGGGGCTGCTCTAAAGTCGCTGGAGCTGTCTCTTCTCCAGGCTAAACAGGCTTTCTCAGCCTGTCTCCACTGCAGAGGTGCTCTACCCCTCGGAGCATTTTTGTGTCGTCCTGTAGACTGGAGCAGCTCCACGTCCCTCTTGTGTTACCCCAAGAGCCGTACGCAGGACTGCAGAGGAGGGTCTCAGCAGAGTAGCGGGGAAGACTCCTCCCTCTCAACCTGCTGGCCGCACTCCTTTTGGTGCAGCCGGGGACACGGTTGGTTTCTGTGCTGCGAGCACACACGGATGGGTCATGGGGAGCTTCTCGTCACCCAACCCCAGGCGCAGGAACCCCGCGTACGGTGAGCGCGGAGCGTTTAATGAGGCGGAAGTTCCCGCCGAGCCGCGGCAGCGTTTGAAAAGCGGCGGAGGGGGCGGGGCGGGCCGCGGGTCTCTGCGCTGTGCCCTCACCTCAGTGCGGGCGGCGGCGGCGCCGCGGGCGGGGGCACCGGGGAGCGCGGGTTTAAGGCTGCCTCCGGGGGTCCTCCGGGAGCCCGGACCGCCTCCCCCGCGGCCGCCTCAGCCCGCCGGCCAGACACGTGCCGCCCCGAGAAACCGTCAGTGGTGTGAAGGGGTACGAGCGGGTGCCCGTGTGCCAGTGCCCCGTAGCGCGGGACGGGCGCTGTACGTGTTGCGTGTTCCCTTCAGCGCCGCACGTGGAAGCGGTGCTGCGTTCTCCTAAAAGAGCGCTGGCGTTAAGCGGCGCCTTCCAAAGCGGATCGTCACAAAGGGTTGCAATTCCCATTGTAGTTGTGTCTGCGCTGTCGGGTTCTGAGATCGCAACAGCTTCGTGGGGCAGCGCCCGGTTCTGCCGTCAACCCGCGCTGGCACCGGTTCACACCTGGCAGTGGTGTGATTAGTTCACCAGCTTGGCACACTGCTGTGCCCTCTCGTCTGGCAGCACGTTCATTTGGGGTTTAGTTCCTTGGCACAGAATTGGCCTTTGGGGTCTTACTTTCTATCACTGGAGTTAGTGGCCATGAAGCTAGTCAATGTGGTGTTCTCTTGGGTATTCTACCTCCTCGTGGTTACTTCATCACATGGATCAAGGCTCTGCCCTGCCTTTTCCTGTCCCAGACCCTTCCCATGAATTCTTCTCCAGGGAGCCGCTAGTAAAATGGAAGTTGCTCACACGTGTAACTGCCATCAGCACCATGCCCTTGATTAATCAGTAAGCTGCTGGCGAAGAAGAGGGCATGTCCTTTCTTACCTTCAGCACCTTCTTGGCTATTCAAACTCAGATCACATTGTTCTACAGATGATGAAAAAAGATCTTGTTTCTCCACACCAGTGTTTCTAATAAAACGCTTCTACCTACTATGCAGTATCTTTTCAAGTGAAATAAAGGAAGGCCTACATAGATGCAGTGCATGGCTCTACTTCAAGTCCAAGGGAGATCTATATTCAGAGCACTTCTGAGTAGGTAATCTGGTATTCTGTACAAGCAAAACAGCGATAAACCAGTGCAGCTTATTCCAGCCTTTTCTTCTCCTCCCACAAAAGCAAAATAAGCTATACCAGCAAAAGCTTAGTGCTGCTGCTTGTGATTGCATCTACACCTGGGGCTTTCATGAGCCCAGCAATGATAATCACAAGTCGTGCTACATTGCATCTCTAACGAGCAGCAGCTCTGGGAAAAGTTTGCAGGATAGAGCAGATCAGTGCTACAGACAGGGAGTTCAGAGCACGGTGATTAGCAGAATTCTGATGTCCTCAGACCTTTTTTAACAGAACTTCAGGGGTGCCTGGTTGACAACAAACTCAGTATCTGCTAATTATTTTAGGACTCGACACACTGACAATGTTTATGTTGAATGCTACTAATTAGGGTTAGTAGTTTTACCAGCTCAACAAAGTAAGCGTCATAGATTTGTATTATCTTAATGAGGTTATCAGGAGAAGGGCATTTCAGACTGTGCTTCTAGAGGAACAGGGGAATCTCAGCCATTGCTTTGGTATTCTGACCACTCTTTTGCCAGTTCTTTCACTCTTCTGAAAGAGAAAAGCCAAAAAGCTAGAAGATAGTATATCCTATGTCAGTTCTGAAGCTCTCCCTCAAAGATTTGCATGGGGAAACTACATCAAGGAGGGCCCAGTATGAATTTATGTTGTAATCACATCTGTGGAGTGGATCTCTGCGTGTCCACACCTGGAGACTTTTCTGGCATTAAAATCCAATCCATGCCAGGAACAGGACTAAAGTCTCTGAAGCCATCACGGGATGTTCCCATCAGAAATCACTGCTGCAGTTTATGAACTGTTAGCTCTTTGTTAGTGCCTCTCTGTAGAAACAAGAACAACTTCATGAACGTGACAGGACTGGCTGCCAGGTCAACCCTGACAAAAGCTGGTTCTCCCGTTGTAGCCACCAGGTCTTTTGGCTGAGTTCCGATTTAACTATAGCAAGGTATTCTCATTTAGGCTGGGAGAATCACAGCTGGTTTATCATACATTTTCTTCTGCTGCTGGTGCTGAGTTCTACTGCACTGGTTTTACTTCAGCAGTTCACCACAATAATTCCAATGAAAAAAAAGCCCAAACCCAAAGCATTAAGGATGGGGGCAGGTGCTTTTAAAAATAAAAGGATGACAAGAGTTGCAAAACTGTTGACAAGGTTTTTCTGACCACTGACAACATTTTCCTGGGCAGTAGTTTGACAATGAGCTTTGCCACATTTCTTTTTTTCCTGGATATGTCTCTCTTTATTGTCTGTTTCTGTTATGGGACTGCCAAAATTCCCATTGCAAATTGTTGTCTAAGTCATTCTCTTAGCAAGATGCTACAGTTGCAAACAATAATTGGTTCCTTTATATTATTGTTGTTGATCTGCACTCTCACTTTATCTGTTCACAGTTTTAGAAAAGTCTTCAGATACACTTGACTGTCAGATATCCCTAGCAGAGGACAATGTCTGAGTTTCATAAACAGGTACTAATTGTATTAATTATGTGGCCATCTATAAAATTTGGACATAATTTTATAGCATTTCCTGAGGGCACATTTTATTTTCAGAATATAAAGATCAATTTAAGAATCTTACCTTTTGCACTGATCCTGAGAAGGTGGGCAGCTGGATGTGAATTCTGAGCTTTAAACCTATTAAGGATGAAGAAAGAAAACCTTTAAATCTTTTGAAGTCCGCAACAGAGCGTAACCTTAGTCCTTCCACTACAAGTACTTATTCAGGATTGTGTGCATGTTCTAACTCGTGTATAAACCCAGTAACCTAATCAATGTGAAATGAGGAATAATATTTAATTTGCACAGGTGTTTACATTTCAAACCTTTATGCCGGGATTGCATGATTTGTGATCTCAGACTTCATTGTTGTGTATAGAAATAAACCAGGTTGGTAAGTTCCTGATAGAAACTAGGTAGCGTTGCATCACACTGGTAAAGTATTTGTAGTGTTGTTTACAAAGCACTAAGAGGGCTTTGAACCTGGTGAACCCAGTGACTAGGAGGTCTTTTATAGTCCATCTTTTCTTCAGGCATTTATCACATCTTTTCTTTTTGACAGAACTTCTGTCGTATTAAAAATGCAAAGCTTCTCTTCATAATGATAGTGCAAATGAAGGATGCTTGTGCAAAGTAAATTTCCTGTGCACACTTTAAATGCAGAATGTGGAGACCAGAACACCATCCAAATAAAATGAGTTTAGATTCCCCAATAATCATTTTGCAACCTGCATTTATAACAGATTTCCAAGAACAAAAGGCATTCCTTTAGAAACAGCTGAGGTTGCTAAGTTACATAAATATGTTTACTGTGTTGCAACTTGCAAAAGCCAAATGCATTAGAACTGGGGAATTAATAAACAGAAATGTTGTGAGTCTTACCGTGACTCCCAGGGTAAATATAAACCTGTTGGCCAACAGCTCTATGTGGTCTTGAATGGCCAGTCTGAGGCCTTAGTGGAAGCAGGAAACATCAGTTGGTTTTGAAAACACAAGCTTTCGTTCTTGAGCAATTCAAATACTCATATTTTGTCCCAGCACAAGAACCTGAATTCAGATATATGGGATTTGTTTCTGTTCATCCCCAGCCAATTGCCTAAGAATGTGCATGTAAGAACGCCGCTTCTGAGCAAGGCTGGGAACTACATTTTCTGTGATGATGAGTTACTTCTTTTTGCTGAAGTTATCACTTTTTCTTACATCTTTTAGACACAAACACACAAAAGAGAGGTCTTCAGGGGAAAAGCTAAAGCTGGCACTTTCTTTTACTTTCTCACCTTCTTCTAAGTATCTGACACACCTAACTTCTGTATCCCAGCTCCTCCATGTGATCAGGACATGTGTTCCCTTTGGAGGGACTACAAGAGCCTTCCATTGGCCTGATAAGCTGATCTTCCCTTTCCCTGAGCTGGAAAACCTCTTCTCCCTCCTTTGATAACACTCAAGATGCTGTCAATTCCCTGTGCCTGCCCCGTATGTACGAAGGTGCCTGGCATGCAGGGATTGCTTCAGAAGAGAGCATTAAGCTACCTGTTTATTAGGAGTTGCCAGGCTGCCTTGCACAACAGCCTCTGCTGGTTTAGGAATGAGACAGCAGGCGTGGGAAAGGAGCCTGCAGACGTCTCAGGGATGCACTAAACTACGGGGCAACCACATCTTTGTTTGTTTATTCAAATAATTGACTCACTTCCAGCTTTCCTAATAACCAGAATACATTTTAATGGTAACACTATATTGTAAGCAATAGGCCAGCCTAATCCATCGTATGGGCTCTTATGGATTTTCCATATTGCAATTCCTGTGAATAATTTCTATTTGTCCGATCTTTTCAAAGATGAAAATATAGGAAGTGGAGATGAAAATGAAATATTGAATCAGTCCCAAAATCCCATGAAATAGACTTTGGTGACATCTTTTGAAAAATACCAAACATTCAAAATTCACCTTTTGTCAAAATTCCTTGCACATTTCTGTATGTTCCGACAAAATCCTCATGCTTGCCATTATACCTTCAGTCAGTAATTGTTAACCAGACATGTCTCCTGACAGTTCTGTTAAAACAAGCCTGTCTACAGTAAATAAACTAGCATATAATGATTCCAAGGGATGTGTCTCACTCAGCGTGTAGGCCAAAAGTAAAAGAAAAGAAGGCTCTTGTCTAATAGTGTTTGAAGTAGACTTGTCTAAAATTCAGGGAGCAGTTGTCCCACAAGGACCAGAGCCAGTGCCACTGAATCAATGGGACCTGGCCACGACAGCCAGCTTTCTTTGTCGAAATCCCTCCTTCAAGCATACTTTCAATATTAAACCATTAGAAAAACATGACTTACTTGAAAAAAAAAGAAAACCAGGCACCACCTGAGATCTGATAACCCCTTTTTGTTTTCAATCTGAACTATATTGGCCTAATTTAGGGCATGGACTTGCTCCTCACAGAAGCATGAATAACCTTTGGGTGGGACACATCTTGGGGCAGCTGCTGTGGTTATAGATATGGTTACATTTCCTTCTTACTACTCCCTGACCTCAGCTCATCTAGTTTTTCACTTTTTTTTGTGGTATTACTCATCCCATTGTGAATTCCTCAGTTTTCCTGCTCATTCTAGTCCTTCTACTCAGTATGAAGCTTGATCTTTGCCATTTTTCTCTGTGAGATTCTGTGAATAGCAAAAGATTTCAAAGCCAGTGAACTTCACATCCATTTTCCATAGTCTTATTAGCCCCTCAGAACAAGACAGGTAGGTCTGGCCTCTTGAAACACATTGCCTTCCTCTCTCTAAAAAAATATGCATGTGACAGCCTGATTCCACTCTACCACCCCCCTTTTTACCTGAAATAGTAATTTTGATCTGCTTGCAATCCTTCTTTTGTGTTTTTTTTTTCCCTATTAATTTTTAAAAATCCACATGCATTTCTGACGAAGTGGCTTATTTCAAGCCTTTTTCTTTTACCTTGTCTGCTTAT
>JAOEHX010041515.1:0-10663 GCA_025448015.1 Bolborhynchus lineola
AGGAAAGGAAAGGAAAGGAAAGGAAAGGAAAGGAAAGGAAAGGAAAGGAAAGGAAAGGAAAGGAAAGGAAAACAGAAAGGCAGAGAGAAGAAAAAAACAAAGAAAGCCTTTTTTAAAATACATGAGAAAAAAAAATAGTCAAGAATAACAGGAAAAGCTCCTGGTCTGAATAACCTCAGTTTTGGGCTGAATTCTGCTGAAGTTCCCATTTAAAGAATAAAACTAGTGGCAGAATTGAACATATATAAATCTACAACTGAAGCAAACTAAATGCTGGCAATGTAACTCTTCCTTTCTAGACATGTAAAAACAAAGAATTTTTTTGTATTGATAGGCCATAAGGAACCAATGATGAGTACCATAAGTAAAGGTACAGAGGTATGCATTATTTGATGGATTATTCTGTAATGAATGCATGGGGAATACCTAAGTGAAGTGGAGTGGAGAAATAAATGGATTCCATATGTAGTATGTTATAATTTGCTGCACAGAGTGGACAGCTAATGCACGCAGGACTTCTAGAGGAAGTTGCAATTTACATGCAGTTTCTATGGGGAAGAAAATGGAAAGAAAGCCTCTAAATCACTCATGTTGTAGGCTATGTACTCTGTCCCTGAGTTGAGAGAAAGGACTTCAGGCTCCTCAAACTAACTTCATATAACATAAAACTGTGTTTGAATATATGCTGCATGTGTGGGTTGGGAATAGAGCTTAGTCTTGAGTATTTCGCTACTAAAGGTTTAAGTCTGATAGTACACATTGCTTACTACCACCAATTAGAGAATGAAATATTGATCACAATGTACACCACGGACATGCACACTGCAGAATTCAATAGGTCTAGACTACTGTAAATCAAGGCAGTCCAGAACTCTGCCAAAATGAGAAGAAGTATTTTCTGATTGGAATGCCACTTTTACCTGTGGTGCTGTGGGCTCACATGGTCCCTCAGCAGGATTCATTTTGAAGATGGAGGGGTTTGACTAAGTGATTTGTTTAAAAGTGATTACAATAAAAAGTATTTCTCCATGTGTAGCCAGTGGAGTTTCATAGCAAATGGTTTCATAGAAACATGAGTTTGTTTCAATCCATTTAACCTTCTCTCTCTCATGCAGTAGATTAGAAATGAGAATGAATCTCAAAACTAATCTCCGAAGAACTGCCATGACCTGTATGGTTTCACCTAGCAGTATGTCCAGGGAAGCTCAAAGATCTCTATTTTGCATTACCTTAATGTTATCTTTGAAAACTCTTCCATTCCCATGGGAAGCATGTTTAATTTATTCCATTTACGATTCAACCATCATTCTTCAGCCATTGTTACTAACACAGCTCAATTTAATTTTTTTTAATTGCATGTATTTTGCAGCAGAAATTGTAATTAAAAGTAGAAACCTTGAGAGATATGATATAGCTTTTCCTTTGTGAATAAAAAAATCTGAAGTCTGGCATCACTGAATATGGGTCTGAAGCTGAACCATATTTCTCACTCTGGCATAGGATTGGCAGCATGTGCCCAGATGACTTCTTTGTCTGCTGATGTATGTGAATATTCTTAAATTAAGGTGGTGTAGGCTTACTTTGACTGTTGTTGGAACACTAAATCTTGACAATTCTCAAGGAGTCTGGAAAAGGGATGCAGGAATGACTGACAATGTAGAACTCACCTTAATGGTAGAGAAATACAAAGCTTTATTTCTTTAGGTTGTCAAAGAGAATGTGAAAGATTAGAGCATACAAGTACTGAGGCAGAATATTTCTGCTTGCAGAGGGCTCTTTCCACTTTCAGTTAGATGCTGGATGAAATTTAAAATATGGCAGGTAAACCCAAAGAAATTCCATGTGGGACCAATATAATGTTCTGAACACTGGAAATAATTAGCTATAGGAAGCTTTTACATAGGGAGGTGATAGGCATCACCTGGAATGATACACTTGATATCTTTTTAAAGGCTATGCTTTATCACAAAAGCATTGAGAACGGTGGATGAAATTATAGCTTCTATTCTATGCAGAAAGTCAAGTTAAATTATCATTATGTCTCTTCTAGGTTTTTTTTAAAATGCAGATCTACAGGAAAACAAAAGAACAGGTGGCAGTTATAAGAACAAACAAATCAGAGAAAAAATTAAGCAAGCCAAGCCAAACCTTTGTGAATTCCTCTTGTTGATTATTCAGGCCACATGTTCTCTTTTCAAAATTTGCCAAATCCTTTGTGCTCACGCAGGAGCCCATCATACTCAAACAGATCACATTTTTCCACTCATAAAGTAGGGGCCTTTTTGACTGTTAAAGTGATTTCTAGTCAAAAGAAATAAAAAAGACAAAAGTGCTTCCCCAACTGGTAAGTGCATCAGGCTAAAAAGTGGGTAAGGCCCCTCAAGTGCCTGAAAGCAGCAGCATACATGGGAGTGATATGGCAAGCGACACATCCACCTGCAGCCCAAACAGCCAGCAACTGTTTCCTGATATGCTATAAGGAACCAGTCCTCAGCACAAGTCAGAAGTAAAACTTCAGCTTGCATCCTCACATCCCTGTTTATGCTCCTTAGCTGTATTGTTATCTCAGCCTGGCTAGGCTGGCTGGGGGAAAACTCTGCTGGAAATGTTTTAGGTTGCTATCTACACACTGTTATTCTGCTCCCAGTTAAGGCAACTACCTGCACATACTGCCACTGCTGGCTGACTGCTTGGCCAAGTTGCCACTCCAGGTGGACACAACCTGAAGACACAACCAGAAAACCATCACTAAATGACAGAGTGACCTAAAGGTCCACCTTCCTCTGAGACACAAACATGAAGACATTCTCAAGATGCAAGAATCAAAAAATAACCTAAACTCACTGAGAATGCGCCCACACACACATTAATGGCAATATTATATCAAAGGGAACACAGGCTGGTTTTCTTTTTGAAGTATTCCCCCCAGAACACCAACTTTCCTATTGCTGTCCCTGTATGGCAGTGTGCAGGAGCAAAAGAAGTTAAAGCGCATCCTGGCCTGGCTCTGGGGAGCCAGCAGGTGCTGCAGGAGGAGGCTGAGGGCTGTTGAAGAGATGGAGAAGCAGAGTTCCAACTCACCTGCCTGCTTGCTTTGGGCTTTGCTGATCAGCAGGGAGGGATGGTTTTGTTAACTTGTTTGATTTGTGTTTGAAAGGTCTTCTACAGAACAGACCTTAGTACCTTTTGCTGTATTTATTTCTACTCAGTTATTTTACCAGCCTCTCTTTCAGCACCTGCCTGTGTCACGGCTGGTGAATGAATGGGTGGAAAGTGACAGAGTGATGCACTCATTAAACATATGAGAAAAAATAAAATCTATGAGAAAAAATAAAATCTCCAAGAAAAAGCATAATCAAAAGGGCATTCAGAATGGTTAAACACAGGCAAATGTGGAAAATCTGCACTTGTTTTTGTCAAACTAAATAATGACATGCACTGCATGTTATAATGCGTCTTTGAGTGCAATAGTATGTCGGGTAAATTAGTGGTTAGGCACATATTGCTTGTTATTGCAAAAACACTGTTTGTTTACAGTATTTATTCTGAGCTTTTACATCCTTACAAAATGACTGCATGTTTAAACTAAGAAAATATTAACAATTGTATGAAAACAGAAGATACCGAGGAATAGAAGATCTCAAAATTCTGGAAGACAATGTCTCTTTATTAACAGCCTTAGCAAAAATCAATTTGTCAAAACCCAAGAACTACATTCAAGATATTTTGAAAGACTGTAAAGATGTTTTATGAAGATGACACAGGAAAAAAAAAAATCCCTCTCATGAGCAGGGAGTTCAACTTAGAATTTCAAATTAACTTATTGTATGATGCATTATTTAATAAATGTTAGCATTAATTTTTGAAGAGTTCAATTTGCATACTATTACTGGGCCAAACGGTTGATGAGGATCACACTTAAGGAAAGATGCACTGTTCATTTGGCTAAAAAAGAAAAATCAAATGAAGTCAAACTTTCATCATTACACAGAATAAAGGTGGCCTATAACTGCCAAAAATATAGAGCTCTGTGACAGATATATTTCAAATTTTGCAGATATTTAAATCAAACTTCTTGTAGTCTGACCCTATGCAAAGGCTCAAGATCCTCTCCTAGACTCAGGTAAAACAAAAACTTCTAGCCTAGGAAAGAGATCCAGTGAAAGAGAAATTAGTTTAATTTAGGACGAAATCAGTTTTCATTACATTGTCTATGACTCATTTTCTGACCTGTTTGACAAAAAATAAAACTAAAATATTTGAGCAAAAGTGTTAGCATCAATTTACCTTACCAGCTATGTATGTTATACCAAAAATGTTACAGCTACAAATAAATATTGGCATTTAGAAGAAATTAACCATAAAAGCTGTAGCTGTTACAGATTCATGGATTATTATGCTGGAAGAGATGATTGCGACCCTCTGGTCTGACCTCCTGCATAATGCAGGCCACAGGACTTCTCTGAATTAATTCTTGATTGAACTAGGGCATCTCCAATAGCGTCGGAGTTCAAAGGCTTCCATCACCACCCTGACCAGCCACCTTTTCCATGGTACACAGGGCTACTCCATGCAGTTCCTAGTTTACCACATGACACCTTTGCTTTTGGATTCAGAGAAAAAGATTAAATTAAATACTTAAACATTATTTTTCATAACCATAAAAATCCTTTCATGGAAAAAAACACCACACCAATAAGTAAAAAATGTCGAGTTTCCAGTCTTTCATCAAAAACAAGAAAATGTAAATCAAAATGTATTTTTCAGAGAGGAAGAAGGGAAGAGTTATGGAAAGTAATGTTCTAGTAAATAACTTAATCTTTGACTTCAGCTGTTCTCTATTAACCTCAGCACAAATGCCTTCAGGGACACAAATCACAGTTTCTTTTCTGATGTGCATTTTTGGAAGGGCCTAAATCCTCTGTTGCCCTGGCTGGACTCCACTGTGAGGGGCAGAGGGCTCCTCCCTCCTCTTCATGTCTCTTGAATCCTTCATGCTTTGTCACAGCCATGAAAGGAGACTTCAGATGCTGTTAAGAGGTTGATGCGGAGTACAATATTAATGTAGCATCTGGCAGTTCTAACTTTGGACCAGGACTGCATTTTACTTGAGATTACACCAACGAGTAACAGAATAACTGTGCCACAAAGACAATGTTTTGGAGGGAAAAGGAGGATAATGTGCTACTTTGTATCATACAGTGTCATCTCTTAATCTTGAGTGGCAGCATAGAAGAAAGTATAAAGAAAATTGAAAGTTGGCCTAGTGGGAGACAACATCAGCCTTTAGATACTGAATTAGGCTGAGAGGGGACAACACTGTCTGGGTGTTGCACATGAAGACAACTAGGGCTTTTATTGAGGTGATAAAGAGTAGGAAGTCACTAAAGATCTGTATAGAGAACACTCTTGAAAACCTGCCATTCCTTCAAGGATCTACAAAATAGTTGTTACAAAGACCAATATTATCTCATTATTTTCTTGAGCTTCCCTGGCTGCCTGCACCATCTGCTGTTTTTTAGAGATACTATGCCATAATACGTAATGCTGACCCTTGTCTTGGACATGAAAACTGAAAAGATTATGTCCATGTTACTGGTGTAAGTAGCAAGCAGAATGGTGCTGCTGCTCACAGCAACGACAACAAAAAAAGTCTGGGGCAGAAAGGAAAGAACATTTTTTCTAGTCATTTTGCAGTTGAGTTAAAAGCTGCATCCATGAAGAGGTATAAAGGTTTAGCTTTTTAACACAAAGATCTGTTTCAAGACAGAGCATTAGAGATACATGTATATGATTCATCTGCACAGAGATGGTAGCTGACGCTGAGTTATTTAACTAAATTGCCCAGATATCAGATGCTGAGGAAAGGTTACAGTATTAACATCTTCAAAGAGTGGAGCTGACACACAGCATAACATTGGGAGGCCAATGTCCATGGAAGCTTTATCTGGTATTGAATGTTATGGTTCATTTTATCAGAATGGTCCACTGTACCCATAGTCCATGCTTTTCCCTGGCTACCCATCTACTGTCAGGTCAAAGTGTTGGTTATAATCTTTAAATCCCTACAAAGCTTTAGGGTTTGCAATTCTATAGTCTGCCTCTCTATTTTATGATCTTATACAACAGTTAAGTCTAGTTATGGCTGTTTCAGGAAAATGGGAAAAAGAAGCAAAGGATGCTGTTTAATTAAGCCACAACTCAGTTCATTCTCATCAGATGTCTTTTTGGTAAGGAACTAATATCTGCACCATGAAGTAGTCATTCCCAACTGTCAATCATTGTAAAGCATTCCCAACTGAAGAGGACTGCCAATAACTCCCCCCCACTGAACTACTGGAATCATTTGCTTATTAGATATTAGAAACTCAACTCTATTGCATTATTTCTTTAAGAGACACCTTCCCCTAAAACCATTTCTAATGCGGCTTTATGAGGAAATCTTTTCCACTACAAAATGAATACCTTCAGTATAGAACCCCCTAAAAAAATCTTTGTTTAACAGTAAATAGGGATCGGTGTTGGGACTGGTCTGGTTCAACATCTTTGTCAGTGACATGGACAGTGGGATTGAGTGCACCCTCAGCAAGTTTGCCGATGACACCAAGCTGTGTGGTTCAGTTGGTACGCTGGAGGGAAACAATGCCATCCAGAAGGACCTTGACAAGCTTGTGAGGTGGGCTGATGCCCACCTTATGAAATTTAACCATGACAACTGCAAGGTCCTACACAGCAGGATCAGACTTTGAAAAGACAGTGGTTTTTATCCTGTTCTGTATATAGAGCTATATCCAGTAGCACAGATGAGCCAACGGGGGAGAGGGGGAGTGGGCTGGGGGAGAAGGACGCTTAAAAGACATGAGCTTCTTATTCTCTCTCGGTATTGGAAAAACGCATTTTGTAGGAACTATGTCCCCTCTCATGGCAACAGGATCTTAGCATTGGTTCTTGGAAGTTCTCTTTGAGTTTCTCTGGACTTCAGCAAAGAAGATTGGGATAGCAAGAACTGTAAAAAGTTTGTTCAATAAAGACAAGTGTGAATTCCTACAGGCTAGGATCTGTGCAACTGGGGAACAGCCTTGCTGAAAGGGACCTAGGGTTTCTAGTAGACAAGAAGCCAAACATAACTCAGCAGTGTGCGGCTGCAGCAACAAAGGCAAATTGGATTCTGGCCTGTATCCACAGGGGAAGTATCAGGTTAGTATCAAAGCTACCACTTTGAAGTAGTCTTCTTTCTCCTGGTATGAAACTGACCAAATTTGGTTTTATTTCTGTAATATTTGCTCATTTATAAAATAAGGATGTTGAAACTTTTCCTCATTAAAAAAAATCAACTTTGATATCTAGCTTGCAGAATGTTGGTGCTAAGAATTCATGTTAATCTATTTGTGTTTTGAAGATGTAAGCTGAACTAATGATAGTCTCTGCATAAAGTTTTGGAGATTGACTTGCAGTTGTTATACCTGCAAAGTCTGGTAGATGTCTCATTTCCAGTGAAGAAACTATGGGAATGTATTTTAGACATTGAAAGTTTTAAGCACATTTAAGCAATAGGTACTTGAAAGCATATTTTATAGAATAACTGTTTTAAGACAAGTTACGCCAAAAAAAAATCCTCATAAACACACCTGTTTAGAGCACCTTTTTCAAACTCAAATATCTTGGCTATTTTATATATTATATATATAATGACAAAGTTAATTAAAACATATCATGAACTAATTCCTTGCCAAATTTTCCTGCTTTTACTGCGACACATTTCAAGTCACAAAAATGCAAAAAAAAAAAAAAATCTCAATAGGAAAACCCCAAACAGCAGAACCATTATCTTTAAAAATTTATTTTAAAATCTTACATCTCTCCTAAGCTAAATTCTTGGCACTCTGGATGCCAAGTTTCAGACTACAGTGTGTTGGGTTTTTTTTTTACTATGAAGCTTTAAAACTCAGAAATGAAAGTTCATAATGTAAGTAATTATACAGCCGAATTATTGTGATGCTACTGGTTGATGCTATAATTAACAATGTATTCTTGGACTATGAATACAAATATAACTATTAAAACAAATATAAAATAAAGAAACATAAAGGTACAAAGTGAACATTTTTTTCAGGAGTTATCCATCTATGATAATGCAGTTTGATTCTTGTCTGTTGAAATGTTACTTCACTGACCCTTTATAGATCTGTTCTTCCAATAACCCTTGTTACTTACTGTAATATTCATTTATTCCCATTTCATTCCTCAAGAAAAAGCCATTAACACACAACAATTCAATGTGATCTAAAGCAATCTAGTTAAAACAGATACTTTGCTAAGGTCAATTTAAACTTTTTTTTTCTCTGCCACTAACAGACTAATGGGAATTCTAAAAGGCCTTGCTAAATTGTTAAATATCTGATCCTTGATAACATTTGAAACACTGTTTTGTAACTGAAAGCTACTAGTTAGTAGTTTATAAGAAAATATTAATTTGGTTTTCTTCTGCTACAACGTCAGATGTCTGTCTGATTGACAAAAGACATTTAATGAGAATAAATAATCTAGTCAAAGTGTTGTCATCTGAGATGTTGTCACCCATTAAGATGGATTGCATTACCCAGAGGTGTTTCAGAGAATTCTGGAACCAGCAGTCTTTAGGAACTAACCTCTCACAGCCATAGAGTGAGTGATAAAGCATATCATGTGTAAGTCAGCTGAAAATATCCATTTTAGCTATGTTTACTATTTTTATAGTGTCAGCTGTATTTACAAGCTTTAATTATCTATGCATGGTATTGATAGATGAAGTACTGAGTATTTAAAGCATAGGCTGGTATCAAAGTTGTACTTCTTGTTTCGGAGAAGGTATTTAAATGTGTAACTATTTTTTTATACTCCATGATGCAATCCTGGATATGTGGCTAACTGCTTTGCTCTCACAGGACTGGCTTCCTTCAGAGTGGGTCAGCCACCTCTCTGGTACAGAATTCTTGGCTCCAGGTTCTAGATATCTCTATACTGTGCCTGGAAGCTAGGGGTCCTAGGACTTTTCTTGCATTGTGATGTTTTTTCAATTAAAAGCACCTGCTCTATTGTAAGAGTTGCCCCACAACCCAGCAGATTGGTATTTTCAATAGCACAACACTAAAAGTATCTTTTGCATGTCTGGGAGCATGAATAAAGTTTTAAGGTTGTACAAATATCAAAAAGAACTTTGAGGGTGTTTGGGACATAAAGGATGTTCTTTTGTTTCTTTTTATATCTAGCCTGTGCTGCTCATCATAGGGACTCTGAACACTCTGGGAAGGACCTAGAGAGAAATACAGATTCAGCTTGACTCACTGACAGCACAGCCAATGCCAACAACACTGCTAGGATATAACCCTACATCTCTATTTTCTATGTGTATCGTATTATTCAGAAACCTGATAATCAAGGATAGAAACTAACTGGCAGATAAGATTTCACTGCAAACACTGGAAACCAAAAGGGCAAGGTCACTAAACTGTGTTCATCTGACTTAAACATGGTTGAATATAACACTAAGAAAGTGAAACAGTTTGAAGAAACAAACAAGTCTATTCTACTGTTCTGTTAGCAGACCCTAACTTGAAGAACAAATTGCACATTTTCCAAGAGTTTTGGGCCTTTGCCATAGACAAGGCAAATAGCCTTTGAAAATCCAGGATGTATGTCCCATCTAAACATTAACAGGCAACAGAAATGAATGTGAATGCCCATCTCCACTATTAGCACTCTGTATTACTGTCTTGGCTGTATGCCATGACCTGAGTTCTTCCTTTCAATATCAGTGCAAATCATTTCATATCTCAGGAAATCTCTGCTGTGCATGTGTAGAAGAAGGAACTTTCTACTTATACTGAATGGCAGGATAGAGGAGAAAGATCACAATTTACATAATAAAAACGTTGCATGAATGATGCCTGATATATTTTATTAAAGTAATTCCTATTTTTAACACAAATGAGAATCAGAAAAAAAATATTTATCATTATTTTTTCAGTATATTTCCTTTGTTTCAATGATTGCTTAAAACATTTTACTTACTTGCATTAAACCTTAATAAGATCCTATAGAAATTAAAAAAGGGGTTATAAGTGAGATATCAATTAACATAAGAATCAATTTAATGGTAATTTAAATAGCTAACTTATAATTTTTGCATAATGAAGTGGCCTGTGGGCTTGAAGTCCTAATCATGACTAATTAATTTAAAGGATGTTACTTTTTATTATCATTGAAATGTCTGACAGGTGATAAAACATTTAGGGTTGTAGTCACAAACTTTTTACATCAGCTATAATGTAAGGTGACAGGTTATATAAACCCTTTCTCTGAAAAATGAATATTTAAGGAAAATAATGTTAAACAATTTGGATCAAATTCAGCCATGGTAGAAATGGGCAAGAGTCCCATGAAGAAATTTTGTTTGCCGATATGAAGGCTCAGTTTTATCTTACCTTTCAGTAGGAACTGGACTGTGAAAATGTGGGTGTCTTTGCTATATATACAGAGTTCTATTGAAATAAGAAACTGAATGTGAGCCAGTAGTGTGAGCTCACAGCCCAGAAAGCCAACTGTATCCTGGGCTGCATCAAAAGAAGCGTGACCAGCAGGACAAAGGAGGTGATCCTGCCTCCTACTCTGCTCTTGTGTGACC
>JAOEHX010041515.1:10763-24957 GCA_025448015.1 Bolborhynchus lineola
GGGCTGTTCAGCCTGGAGAAGAGAAGGCTGCGTGGAGACCTCATAGCAGCCTTCCAGTATCTGAAGGGGGCCTATAATGATGCTGTGGAGAGACTCTTCATTACGGACTGTCATGACAGGAAAAGGGGTAATGGGTTTAAACTTAAAAAGGGGAAGTTTAGATTGGATATAAGGAAGAAGTTTTTTACTGTGAGGGTAGTGAGGCAGTGGAACAGGTTGCCAAAGAAGTGGTAAATGCTCCACCCCTGGCAGTGTTCAAGGCCAGGCTGGATAGAGCCTTGGGTGACATGATGTAGTGTGAGGTGTCCCTGCCCATGGCAGGGGGGTTGTAACTAGATGATCTTATGGTCCTTTCCAACCCAAACCATTCTGTGATTCTATGATTCTATGGATGGATGTATTACACAAAGAAGTCTTCACCGGACAATGTTTTCACAGTCAAATTTTCCTTTTTTTCACCTTCTGGGAATCTGAATTAATTGAAAAGGTGACCTATTTGAATCCTAATATGTGGTATATTTTAAAGAAAATTATGGGTTGGAGTGAAGTCAACCCTAATTCTCTCTCCCTAAGAAAGAGTAATTGTGACATGCAGTATGTTTGTTGTTATACCACTTAGGCATTGTCTATGTTTTCCTTTGTTATTTCAGCATCATGGCATTCTGGTGTCCCAAGTCTGTTGGAGCCTGCTCTCTCCTGTTTCCCATCAGATTCCTGCACCAATGTCACTGAGGTTAAAGGGAGTCTTCATGTCCTTTAGTGGTTTTGCTTATATGTAATCCAGGTTGTAGGAATCTCTAGTAGCAGGGAAAGGGGGCAGGTCACTGAGTTCACAAGGATAACACATTTCAGATGACTGTAGTCAGTGTCGGGTCGGTGGTAGAGTAAGCCTTCAAAGGGCTGTCTAAGATGCTCCACTCTAGGTGAACTGTGAGCCCTCTCCCTGCAGTCAGGAGGTTGTCCTTACAGGCTTTTTGAACAGTCTGCCAAGGCAGCTATTCTAAAGCAGGTATCAACACTCAATGCCTAAAGTAAGGAAATAAAGCCATATGGAAATCAAGACGAGTCTGTCTCTGGAAGCTGCAAGTGCAGTGCTGTATTGGGCTGTAAGGAGCACTTGTCATCTGAACAACACATGTAACTGGATAAGCTGTCAGAAAATTTTAAAGATTTGTCATCCATCACACTCACCTCACAAACCAAGTTCTGGAGATCTTCCCCTCTCGTCTGTGAGGGAAACAGTACAGGAAACCAGCATCCAATATTCTATGAGGCTAAAGGAGGAAAATTATCACATGACTGAAGTGAAATTCAACATCCCAGTTAGACCCCTGCACATAAGACTGAGGAGTAACATACAGTCTATCATATTTTACAACAGCCAGGAAGAGTAGCTTGAATTTTCCTTATGTGTTTCAGATGAAAAGAAAGGATTGCTTTTTGCTGGAGTCAGTCAAGTTCTTGATGACTAGACTGTCACTCAATAAATGCAATCTTCCTCTTTTTCATACTGAGTAGGAAGATGCATGTGATTAGAAATTAGATTTTACAGAAGCAGTAATCACCTTTCTTTAGAATATTTTAACTTTACCAATCTATCTTAAAAGTTTCAAACAGGTTTGGCAAAATGAGACAATTTTTCATTGAAAAGTCATTTTATATAACAGAATTTGATAGCAATAATGAAGGACAAGTTATACAAAAGATGAAAATCTGAGAAAATGATTTGGGGAGAAAACCAGACAGCAGTAGAGGCAGGATCAATAATTAAGTGTATTTTTGAAATTACTACTACACAGATGAGGAGATGAAGCTTGTGTAGAGAACTATGAGAACATACATGAATGTTAGGAAAGAAACACAAGAGTCAGTAGTAGAAATATGGGCCATTTCTACATCAGAGAATGGATGAAGAAACTGCCATACAGACAATTATGTGTGGATGAGTAAGAGGAAAGACCTATACGACAATCACGCCACATCAAATTACCTTGTAATGATCACTTTTAGCACAATAGATTCCAAAAATTAAAATTCCCTATACTCACCTACTGTGAAGAGGGCACATGCCAAACCCTTTTGTATTGTCCTAAATGCAACTAAGGCAAAGGAAGAATCCAAATGAAAAACACATTTTATTTGTAAAAAGATATGCAGCTAATCATGTTCAGTTATTTTCATATAAACTGCGTTTTCTGCTCTAGTTATATTCTGCCACAGTTAATAATTAAAACAGAAGCACATTAAACACTAATTGTCAGACTTCGTAATTACACAAGTAAGAAAAGTGCTTGTTTTGTAAACATGTATGAAATTCTTTGTACATACTGTAATTAGAAGATCATAAAAATCAGAGAGCATCTCAAAAGAAGAGAGATCTAAAAGGAAATAACTTGGAGAAAGAAGGAAAGAAACATGTCATAGAAAGAAATGAGCTGTGCCAAAGGAGAGGTAGGACCCAGCCTAAGGAAAACACAAGGACCAGAAAGGAGAGTGATCCACAAAGACAAGTGTTAAGAGGAAGAGGGAGATACACCTGAAGATTTGGGACAGAAGGGAAAAGAGAGAAGGTCCTCAGGAAGTCAGGAATAAAATGAGAAGAACTTCCATCTCCTCATCAGCCTCTCTTTGCCTTTGATACTATAGTTATCCTCCTCAGTTTGCTATTAAAAAGCTGGCAGCTTGGGTAACCAAACAAGCTGCCCTTCACAAACTCAAGACCCCTTCCTCCTAGGCAACTGCTTTCATTTTCGTTTTGTCACTCACATTGTGTTTGGCTTTTGAATCTTTGTATTATTGCAGCTGGACATTATTTAATTTGAAACAGGGATGTTATTTGACAAGAATACTTTTTAAAAGAAAGTGCAAGATGGAACAGCTGGACTTCTAGCCCCAGGACTTGATATAATCAGTGGTTGTTGTTCACTACTTTTCAATTTCTCATAATGCTCAGCATTTTATTTTCATCTAAGAGTAAAATCTCTATAAAGCATAGAGGCTGGGCTGATTTTTCTCTCTTGCCTGTTACGCATCTCCCCAGAGGATATTACTGCTAACTCTTTTTCTCAGTGGGATTCTCCTGGTTCTACAAACAGCCTTCTCTGGGTAAAGAAGCAAATACCTACCCAGGCCTCCAGAGCTCAACCATTGCCCACCTTGTGTCTATTTTAAAATATTAGCCTAGTTTTCTATTCAGAAGGGAAAATGTTTGGACACTGTTCTAATACATAATTAGACTTGAGTGAAACATTTCAATAGTTTTTTATGATTTTTTTTTTTTTGTTTTAAATTCAGGTCACCCTGCCTTCAACTAAAACCATCACCTCCCTTTCAAAGACTCTTTGAAAGCCATCTCTGTCAACACACTTCTCAGCATCAGAACAAACAGCCAAGCTGCTTGTATTGACTACTGCTGCTGTTTCAGCACATAAAACATCTCATTTCTCATCCCATCTTCACCTGCTCTTGTAGTCATGTCGCCTCATTTCAATGTTTCCTTTGATACCCAGTCAGTCATCAGCAGCTGAAATCTTTTCTCAAAGCCATCCATGCACAGTTCATGTATCCTGGTGAGCCTGCTCATTGATGCTTATCTCAGCACTGCTTTCATTGAACTAGGCTTTTACATTCAAACCAAGAGTGCTCTGAAGGTATATATATGTACATACAAGCAGTGCTGCAAAGTGAAATAACTTCAAAAATGAAGTACTGCAAATGCACCCACTTTGGAATCTTTAAGGTCCAGCCACTGTAACAGAAGTTCTGTGTTCAGATCTACATAGATTAAAGGAGAACATCAATTTCACATTGAGATGACATCAAAATTATACACATAGGACACTTGGATTTACTTAATGGCAGAATTATACATTTTGTTTGTGCTCTGTTCTTCTAATAATTTCCAAATTTCTGTTTGTTTTTTGTTTGTTTGTTTTCAACAGCTGCTGAGTGTTAGGCTAATGTTTTCTTGGAATTCCCTATTATAACTTTGGGACTTTTTTTACTGTGTGGCACCAGCTCAGAGCCCAGTACAGTGTTTGTAAAATTAGGCTTGTTTTAGTCCAACTGCATTAGTCTGCATTTGTTAGCACTGAATTTCATCTCCCATGCTACTGCCCTATTACTCAATACTGTGAGGTCCTTCCACAGCTCTTCAGAACCAGCTTTCATTTTTACTACATTGAATAATTTAACATCATCAAGCTTTATCAGTCTGTACCACCTTTTCTAGATCCCGTATGAATACACTGAATAGGACAAGCCTTAGTATAGGTCTCTGTAGGGTACACTATTTTCCTCCTCTTATGACCATTTACTCCTACCTTTCATTTACTGCCTTTTAAGAAGACATTTATCTGTGAGAGATATTTATCTGTTCTTGCTGAAGTGATCACAAGGTTTTACAAGATTACTAGTGAAGAGTCTTTGGAAATCTCGGGAGACTACCTGTTGTTGGCTTATCCTTGTACACATGCTCAATGACTCTCTCAAGTGGATTACCTAATGGGACTTGTGATACACAAGTTCTCTGAACAAAAGCCATATTAACACATCTATCTATATTTGTAAAATTTTAGCTGATTAATTTCTTTCGTAAGAATTTCTACAAAGCTTCCCAGCCTGCACATCAGACTGGCAGAACACTGAAGACCCTGTTTTAACAACTGGCGCTGTATTTGCAAACATACTTTTCAGAGGCATGGTAGAAGCTCAAAGTGACAAGTTATGCTCAGCAAACAGGTCAAAAATTCCATGGCACAGTTTTAGCTAAACACACAAACCCTGTCTAAAGTTTTGCTATTATTAAGAATATCAATGCATTTTAAAATCTCTTTTTCTGACACTCAGGTAGACTTTCTAAGACATTCCCATGAAGTTTCCAGCACTGGAGCCTCTCTACCTCCTCCACAGCAAATATAAATGCAGTTTTCTTCAGCTTTCTTGCTGCAGCTAGGTTTTCCATGAGTGTTCCCTGCACACTCTGGTCAGCAGTTGGTCCTCCAGATTATCAGAAAGATTGGTCCTGAAAAACTGGAAAAAGTACTGGTGGTTAATTTTTATGGATTTAGCAACCTCCCTTGTCATTTTACTGTAACAACCCTTCCTTTGTCTCTTCAGAGTGTTGCTGTGTGCTATGCACCACAGGTGCAGTGTTGTTAATTAATCTGTGACACCTGCAAGCATTTTACCTTTTGATTATCTGTGTCACTTTAAAACTGGAACTAAAGGCATAAACGGCATCCAGGTAAGTTGGTAGCTACGAATGAATCTGAAGATCTCCACTTTGAGGTTATAGGATCAGATGGGTGACTAGGGTTGACCTAGTCATGTGCTGAGGGCCCTTCATGCTTAGCTGATGACCTACTTCCCTCCTTCTCCCCTTTTCTTTCCTAAGGTGTGCCAAAGCTTATCCCTTACTCTCTGTTTTTCCACTAGGCAGTTTTGACAGAAGAACCAATAAAGATCATAGAATAGTTAGGGTTGGAAAGGACTTTAAGATCATCGAGTTCCAAGCCCCCTGCCATGGGCAGGGACACCTCCCACTTAACCATGCAACCCAAGGCTATGTCCAACCTGGCCTTGAACACTGCCAGGGATGGAGCATTCACAACTTCCCTGGGCAACCCGTTCCAGTGCCTCACCACCCTTACATTAAAGAATTTCTTCCTCATATACAATCTAAACTTCCCCTGTTTAAGTTTGAACCCGTTACTCCTGGTCCTATCACAACAGTGCCTAATGAAGAGTCTCTCCACAGCATTCCTATAGTTCCCCTTCAGATATTGGAAGGCTGCTATGAGGTCTCCACGCAGCCTTCTCTTCTCCAGGTTCAACAGCCCTAACTTTCTCAGCCTATCTTCATACGGGAGGTGCTCCAGTCCCCTCATCATCCTCATGGCCCTCCTTTGGATTTGTTCCAACAATTCCATGTCATTTTTATGTTAAGGATGCCAGAACTGTAGACAGTGCTCAAAGTGGGGTCACACAAGAGCAGAGTAGGAGGCAGGATCACCTCCTTTGTCCTGCTGGTCACGCTCCTTTTGATGCAGCCCAGGATACAGTTGGCTTTCTGGGCTGCAAGTGTACACTGACGGCTCATGTTTATTTTTCTCATCAACCAACATCCCCAAGTCTTTCTCCACAGGGCTGCTCTCAATCTTTTCTCTGCCCAACCTGTACCTGTGCCTGGGATTGCTCCAACCCAGGTGTAGGACCTTGCACTTGTCATGGTTAAACTTCACCAGGTTGGCATCAGCCCAACTCACAAGTGTGTCAAGGTGCCTCTGGATGGCATTCCTTCCCTCCAGCATATTGACCGAACCACACAGCTTGGTGTCATCAGCAAACTTGCTGAGGGCGCACTCAGTCCCACTGTCCATGTCACCGATAAAGATGTTGAACAAGACCAGTCCCAACACCAACCCCTGAAGGACACCACTTGTTACTGGCCTACAGCTGGACACTGAGCCAAGATAAAGGGGTTCTCCTGACGCACAGAGAGAAAACAAAGAAGAGCATTTTACCTTTATGAAAACCAATTACAAGAGCTCACAGCTCAGGCCATCCTTGTCTCTCCATGTGCTGCAGGCTGAGAGGACATATGGCAGAACTTGTATGTGCATATATCCTCTGCTGACATCTTTTACCATGTTTACACATGCACCAGTGTCAGACCAAGCCCCTACCACTGAACCATTGAACTATTATAGCTGGATTTAAGTTCTTACCTTTGTTTAAATATCCACTATTATGTTTCATTGAGTATGAACTTAAGGAACTCCTTAAGGACAGGCATGGTAAATAAACATCACTTTTGCCATCCACCATTTTCTGCTTGTGTCTCTCCAGTGGATAATAAAATGGGAGTGATTGTATTGAAATTTCATACTAGTAAATTATACTATCTTTTTGATCAACTATTTTTAGACATTTACTGGAGAATCGACAACAAGGGAGGGGGGAGTAAGGCAAAAATATTATTAGAAAGGCCTGTTTCAGTAGTTCTTTTCATTCCAATCTTTTGCTCTGAAGAATGTAGCATAGCCTTGGAAATAAAAAAAGGAAAACATAATAAGGGTTAGAAATACCTGCCCGTGGGAAAAAAAGGAAATGAAACAAAGAATAACAATTTGCCACCTGTGTTGTTTGCCTTTGCCAAACAGAGAAATAGTCCTCCTTGGCAGGGCATATTAGGTCAAAGAGGATAGTAAAAATGCAACCAGAGTCAGTAAGGATTAAGCTATTCAAAAAGAAGCTATAAAAATAGAAGGAGTGTCGGCTTTCTGCATATCTCAGCTATATCACCTGCTTCTTTCACTGCTTTCATCTGCTTCTCTACATTTTTCATCCAGCTACTTTCCCTTCTGCTGTATACTGCTCTTGCCTTTCCAGCTTCTCAGAAACTGGACTAATTGTCCAAGTTCTAAGACATCAGATGGGAGTTTGTCTTTCACTGAATATTTGCTTTCACATATCTTAACTCCTTTTCTACACAGGCTGAGATGGCTCAGCACTCTCATATTATCAAAAACAATACTTTATGGAATGAATATTTCCTTTACTATCATGTGACTTTTTAATCTATGTTGTACTCATGAAAATTTTCATGGGGAAAAAAGCACACACAGTAATCCTGAAAGAATATCTTTTAACTGAATATGTCAGGCACATCTACAGGGGATTTGTTCAGAAATCAGAGCCTTCTAGAGCTCTTCATGTCAGATGATACTCAGCTAAGGTGCACTACATGAAACAGTAGTTCAGCTTTTCTCTCATCAGCAACATACATAGTAATTGATAGCTGAGGCAGTTTGCGAACATAATAGAGCCCCAAGAGTGATTTTAGGCTTGTATTCACTACATGCCCATCTGCTGTTATTTCAAATAGAAGTTTTATTAACTTTTACATTTTAACCTTAGCATTTCTACAAAGGTCACAATTAAATATTAACACTTTAGCTTGCAAAAAATTAATCATTCCTTTTCTGCTAATAACACTTTGCTTCCGAACATGTCATAAATGTGATAAAGAAAGTGCCAGAGTGCATGGGAAGTTTCATCAGCAATCTGGTCAGCAAGGTTAGAAAATTTATTTGTATATCATTTCTTTCTCTCAAATGAAGAGTAATTAGAACGTTTTGTGATGAGAAGAAAAATCATGCACATTTTAATTCTCATGTGCACATTTTTTTTTTACAAATACAGACAGGTCTCTTTCTGAGCACATTATGAACTAGAATTATAATATTGGAAGTACTAAAGTTGACACATCCAGAAAGGGTTCACTTTAAGTTGAAATGCTAAATGGAATAAACACCTGATAGTTTTATTGGAATCAGGATTGAAGTACTGTTCACATCTGGAACACACACCAGATAATGTAATTTAAGGTATGTAATGTTCAGGGGTGCATTGCACCAAATAGATGGGCAGAATCCTGAAAGAAGAACTTGTATTTTGAAGATAACACTCTTGAATGCCCAGTTTAAATTTTCTTGAATATGATTTAAACTTCTGAAATGGTTGCCTAGGGGATTTATTTGCTTTTTAGATAGAAACCATGAAGCCTGTAAGCAGATCCAACTCTCAAAATGTCAAGGTCAGTATATAGCGAAATCATGATTTCATTGCTTCTTAAACTACTATGCAAAACTAGTATTCTTGAAATAGTTTCTGATTTGCAAAACATAGGTTAGGGATTTCACAAGACAAGGGAAGATATTACAAAAAATGGAGCTAACTAAATGGAGGGGGTACTGTAATGACTCTTGGATATCAGAAGAGAATTTTATCACCATAACTCATCTAGGAAATACACAAGTAAAGGACAGAAATCAGAGTAATTGTATCACCAGAAAGGCAGTATCTCTTGATGCCTGAAGTCATAGTCTTGCAGCACTAGCACATCTTTCAGCATTGAAGACAACAGCAAACTGGCAAAAGAAAGCCATAATCAGTCTCCCATAGGCAAATTAAGTGTGAGGAGAAATAGAAGTAGGTAATACTGAGTGGGAAACATGAGTATTGCAGTGCATCTTATGTTTGCTACATAATACTTGAGACTGAGAAAAATGTTGTATTATCCTTATCAAAGACAGCTGAGTTAAGCCAGTAAAGATGTTTTAAAAATCAATTTTCACATGCATGTTTTTGCGGGTTTTTTTCTTTTTTTTTAAATAAATGTCCTAAACATCTTTGAAAAATATAGAAAATGTGGAGCAGGTAATAACAATTAAAGAAAACAAAACACAGCACTTACCATAGCATGGTGCAAGAGATACGGCTTGGTATGGAAGCAAATTCCAGAAAAAAATAATCCACTGAATTTAATTTTATATGTTATGGCACCTGGACTGCAGAACACCATGATACAATGCAAAGGATTTTAAACCTAGTTCACATGAAACCTGGTAAGGATCTAGAGGACACAGCAGTGCACTAGGGTACTGGTTGAAGTCCACTGTTTACCAAGCTAGAATATCTTATCCTCAGTGGAAGGTAATACCCAGTCATTTTCTATGGAATGTTCTGTCATCAGTAAAATATTTTGTTTTCTGAAACAAAAGTATCTTGCCAGGAAGGTTTTGAACAGTCTAAACTGCGCACATGTAATCCACGACTTCTCATTGTTTCATAATAAGTGGGTTGTACTTCCAAGATACTTCTTTTCTGAAGAGGAAATGAGCCATGTTAGCATGCTGGGGAAAAAAAAAAATATGAGAAAGGAGATTGTCCTACCCTGCTGCTGCAAACACTGTAGCTGCAGCTCTTGTTTTCCTTGGCAAGCAAACAACACAGCCAGAGCAATGGATGCACCAACTAACCCTGTTTCCTGAGCATGAAGAGACTCCCCGTTAGCTGTAAGCAGCAGCAGCAAGTTTGTCTAAACAGTGCCCTGAAGTGCTTAGTCAGGATCCCCACACACGACAGCCTCCATTCCCAGTTGGCTATGGTTCTGTTGTGGCACATGCCTTCCCAGGTTAATTGCCTGGTTGGTCTGACATTTAGACAGGCACAGCACCGTCAAAGTACTGTTTATGTGCTTCAAATTCTGCAGTTAATTCATCTGATGCTGTCTCAGATGTATCTATACTTAAGGAACTCTCCTTCGCTCTTATGTTTCAAGGGAAAACAATAGGACACAAATAATTTCCAGGCAATTACCAGGATGTGCAGACAAGCTGTGCTGTGGGCTCTGTCTCCTGCAGGGATGAATAAAATGTCTTTCTATGGAAACGTGCTACTAGGGAAGTAATGAAACAGACTCTGGAGTAAGGACTTGAATGCAAGTTTTAACCATTGTCATTGCATACTCCATGTGGTCTACAGAAAGGAAAATGTGACCAACATCCATACTTGTCACTAGGGTTCTTATAAACTCACATAGAGTTTTCCTAAAGCTGCTGAAACTAGAATCAATCTAAGGTCTCTTTGAAATCACTGGAGAAACTCAGACATCAAAGTCCTAAATCATCCTCTGAAAACATCTCTGACTTCACAGTGTGGAGGCATCTGTAGCCCTAATTTAGACATCACAGCCAGGTGCCTAGCATTAGATAACTGAGTAACAGCTGTGTTTGAAGCTAACAAATCACAGATGAGGTGAAGAATGTATTTAATAAAGGTATTGGGAAAAAAATACACAATTTTACCACTTAAATATAAGTATTAAGAAGCCAGATTAGTGGAAATCTTTCCTTTTGCTTTATAGTGCATATATTCAGTTACTGTGAAGACATGCTGTTCTACGCATAGCATCATGTTATCATTTAATATGCACACCTTGAGCATACATGAACATCACCATTGCTTTTGCATGGATGCCTGTTACACAATGATCACAATGTTCTGTAGCACATGTAACCCAGGTGCTCCTGGACTGACTGTACTATAAATTTTCATATACTATGGTGAAATATGTACAAATTGTCACAGTTAAAAACTATTGTAAGGAATTTTCTATAGAAGACTTTTAATATATAAATGACCATGATAGAGGGGCTCTAGTTGGCAGAACCCTCAGGATGCTTTGCAGTCTTACGCTTTTCCAGCTCCTCTGGGTCTCTGGGGAGCTCTACCCAATGGTTCTCTTGACTTTGACTACAGACCCTTCCCTGTGGATCACCAGTAATCTGCCTAAAAAGAGAGAGCCTTCAGGCTATGCAATTACTATCTTTGAAATCCTGAGGTCACTATAGCTTTGGGGTTGGGAGCATATGAAAAAGTCTTTAAGGTGTCTTTTTGTCAGTTCTGCTTATCTCTGATGGTAGCTTCATAGTCATTATAGGCTGATGTAAATTCACATTGCCATTAAGTCTTTCCCTCCATCCTCAGCTAACTCCTATTATTCTGTGCTGGCACTAGCATTTGCACAGCTGCTCTGAGCACTGGGTATGTTGAAAACTAACCTAGTCAAGTCTGAGTCTTGGTGTCCTGGGCATCCGTTTCACATAAGGGTATACATTTATGTCAGATAATAGTGACAGCGTAACTAGAATCTCTACAAACTTGGACTTGGACTAAGCTATGCTTTAAAATGTCATTACACAATTTAAGAGTTAGGGAATTTCAGTGGAGCAGTGGAGTCTTAACACCACAGTTTAGACACTTCCTGCCCCCAATCTTAATTCTTTCCATTTTGAAAACACTACCAATACTTTAAAAATAAATTACATAAATTGGATAAGGATCTGTAAATGTTGTCAGACCTATTACAGAGACTGACATGAATGACTAAATAAGTTTCATCTGTGGATTCACAAGGAACTGTTACCAACATACAAATTATAGATGCATATAAGATGTAAAATATTAGGGTTTTCCTTTTGTTCATCACTAATTCTTGCCTTCACAACACAGGCATGAAGTTCCTTCTGTGTTAGATATGCAGTATTCATTCTACTCCTGAATCAAGGATTTGAATGGTGTAGCCTTCTATAATTAGAATTTCCTTAAAAATATTGAACATTTTTTACTATTAACTGGTATCTTCTAAATCCTAGGGCAACATTCCAAGAGCTTTGATTTGCCCCCAAATGATTTAGTTCCCAGAATGTTTCAATTTCTGGATTTAGCAACCCTGAGCTGTGGTGCAGAAAAATATATTTTAAAAAATCTTTGAAGCTAAGTGCAGAGAAGAGCCCAGTAGCCAGCTAGAAATTGCAGCATGCTTTATTTTACTTTTTCCAGCATCAGGATTCCAGCCCAGAAGGCATACAAACATCCAGTGTGTGCCAGAAAACACAGCGAATGAACTAGATATCAGGGTTTAACTTTTTCTGGTAATAAAAAGGCAGAGAAAATGTGGCTGCTGATGTTATTTTGGTAATTATCAGCTTCCGTATTATCTTTCTTTCTCCTGTTGCTGATGGACACAGCCTACTGAACTATACTTTCAAGTTTATAGTCCTAGCCATAGGTAAAACTGTGCTACTGTTATAAAGTCTTAAATAAAGGTAATTTTCTTTCTATCCTCATCTCCTCATCTTCAGCAAAGGGGGTAAACTCTTCAACTAACAGTAGCTGTGTGCCAAGGATCTAGTTTTCAAGCCTTGCTTTGCTACTCCTCTATGTGCTGGCAAGAAACTCAAGGGGATGATTACACTTAGTCCTGGAGGAATCTGTATGATTACGCAGGAACTCCCACCTACTCTGTAAAGAAGTGATGTAGTTATTTTCTGAGAAGTCTTTCTGGGAAGAGAGTGACCATATTATAGAAATTGGAAGCACTATCTGGTGGATTTCTAGGAAGGTACTTCAGGTCCAGTCTTATTTAACATTTTCATTATGAGTTAGAAGTGAAAGTATCTAGCCTGTTATTACATTTGCTGATACTAAATTGAAAGGAGTTTCAAACTTCATAGGGGACAAAGAAATAACGCCAGGAGACTGATGGTACCGATGCAGGCAGAAAAATCACAGAATGAGTAGGAATGATAGGAGTAAGGGGAAGAGGAAAGGAAATAGAATATCTTTTTTTTTTTTTTTTTTTTTTTAATTTATTTGTGTTTCTATCCATTAATTGGCTTTGCTTCACATACAGACAGACACTATTTCCAGATACAGAGTATCCAGTCAGATATTATAATTAGGTATTTGGCAAACACCTAGTAGGAATATGAAGAAAATGTGGGATGGGAATCAGGGGTGTGGCTGTGGGGACAGTTGTGGGCTCATTGCCTTTGGGAAGCAGTTTCACAAGCAGCAGAAGTGCTTTGTTTCTGATGTGGTTTGTGAAGTCCTCACCTTCAGCATCTAGGCAGTGGTGTCCCATGATAAAGGTGTATGGAACTGGACTGGTAAATCTGGGGACAAAAAAGTGACTGATGGCTCTTGATATGGAAGTGAACCCAATTTGTTCAATTGATTAATGTGGAATTGAAACAAAGTTGTTTTTAACACTTAAGTCTTTTCATAATGTGACCCTTGGTCAATGGTGAAATGATGATTTGTTTTCTTTTGTTACTTAGGAATTTTTGTTGGCTTAGTGGCAGAGAAAAAGATGTGCCTATATGCACGTTTGCACATCAGGAAATAAAACCGTTAACAATGGAAAACAAAAAGGAGCCTTTGCTATTCACTGCAGAAAACCTTCACCATGCTACTAATAAAAGCACAAGATGTCAGAAGGCAGAGCAAGTACTGTATGTTAAAATATTAATGCTAGTAAACATTGATTTGTTTAGATTTAATATAGAGGATTAAGGAACAAGGAATGAAGAAATGGGCATCAGGTAGTGCCCCAAGGTAAAATGCAGTTTCGTAGTTATGAAAATTTAATTTGACTGCATTGGGAATAATTGCTCCTGCTTGGTAGCAGGCTTATGCCAGAAAGATAATAGTCACGCAAGTGGACATCACCCTGCATACACTCTTAAGCATCTGCATAATATTCTTGACTGGAGAATGATGTTGTTTCCCATTGTTACAGTAGAACCATGCACCTGAAAAAGGCACTAAATCAGCCTCAATAATACTCTAATGTAATATTGTTCTGTAATGAAGCTTCTTTTGGTTCCCACATGAAAGTCTGCCTAAAAGCCAAAACCTTTTCTTCTAAAAATGGAAAATCCATTGAATTGTTAAAAAAAAAAAAACAACCTTTTTGAGTCTGATGTTCCTCCTCTCCTCTCCTCTCCTCTCCTCTCCTCTCCTCTCCTCTCCTCTCCTCTCCTCTCCTCTCCTCTCCTCTCCT
>JAOEHX010041516.1:0-10803 GCA_025448015.1 Bolborhynchus lineola
ATCTGTGGTTTTCCCCCAGTTCTGGAATACAAGAGTTAAAAACCAGCATTAGGGTGCCTGGCAGGAGTCATCTCAAATGCCACATAAAGTACACTCCTTCTTCAGTGCCTTGATACCAAGGCCAATCCTAATACACTGTCAGCTCCCTCTTAGCATTAAGTCTGTTTGGGATCTTTTCCCACTGCTAGCTTTCTAACTGTGTTAACTCCTCACCCACTGGCAGAGACAGCTGAACCAATCTGCAGAGAGCCACAGAACACAGAGAAAACCCCTGTAAACCAAGAGGCTCCGCTACCAGGTTGTTGTCTAGGATGGCGCTACCCCTCTCCAGCAGTATTCTCCTCTCAGCTGGTGATCCATGGTCCACACCACGGAAATGTTCAGTTCTTGTCTGTGCTGCCATCTGCACCCCTCAGCCTGTTCAGCCCATTTGTACAGTACTCCTATCAAAAGCCAGGCCATGACACTCCTGTATCAGAGAGGCTCCAGCAAATGGAGGTTTCACAGCTACTTTACAAAACACAGCAGAGCAGTATGATAGCTTTCACCAACGAAGCAACCACCTCATCCACTCATCCGGGAAGAACCACTACAGTCTCTAGAGGCAGAAATAATTTTAGACAGTGAGTTTTGAGGAACTTTTTAAAGTAATTATCTCCGGTTTTTACTGAAGCATAAACAACACTGCCTAGCAATCAGCCTGTTGCTGGCAACACTGTACCCTGCTGTCACTCATCCTTGGTTTTATCTTTTGTTTTTCTGTGGCCATGAGGCCTTAAACTGAGGTCACCTGGTTTACAGACCATTTTACTTGTGGCATCGTTTTGAAAAACTGGTGAGTTTCAGCTCTTGTTCTGTAACCTCTTGTTTATGACAGATAATACATACTTATTTCATCAGTCCCTAATACTGTATTCCAACATGGTAAGAACTTCCTCCTAGAAAATCTTCCTGTATAGACATATTAAGAGAACAAAAAAGGGAAGTTTCCCTAATGATGCTGGAAAACAATAACTTAATTTGGCATTATTAAAGAACAAGTTCTGGTTTCCTTTGTTTTTCTTTTTCAGCAGAGCCTGATGAATAATAAGACTATCACAGGGAGCCTAGAACAGGTCCTTCAGCCACTGATTCATCATACTAATCTCCCCGTATTCTTCACAGCTTGTAATGTTCCTTAAATTGGAGTGGGCTGCTCATGCCCTGCAAGCCTCATGTTATTTCATCATAGCTGGATCTGTTCCATCTTATTGTTACTTAACTCTCTTCTGATTGCTTCTATTATTTTCCCCTCTGCATTTTCTTTCCTAGCCAGATGACAGCCAGGCTTATCAGAGTGGAGGACAGCTGTTTCATGACTGCTTCAGACCTACCTGAAGAGCCCCAAAACTGGCAGAGATGAGAATGTCAGCACTACAAACTGTAACATTTACAACCAAGACCTCCCATCTGCAATGCTGCCGCAGGCTTAGTCAGACAGGTAGCCTACCAGATGAGACAGGAAAAAGCATACCTGTACTATGTCAGCCTGATGTGGTGAGATGTCCCATTTGCTAGGCTGTTACCAGATACCATTCTCTTGGCTTCAAATCTCTGCCATAAGTGACCCTCCAACCAGAAAAATGAAAACTGCAGAAAGCTTCTCCTTCTCTTTTTGAAAAATAAAACATTACAAGACAGTTTCCTCAGTAGTTCTGTTTCTGTGTACCAGTGCTCCGTACAGGCCACTGGACTTCTGGTACTATTAAAAGTGTACACAAATAATAATTGTAATTTAAAATATTCCCTACTCAAACTCATCTGCTGTTAGATAAGTGGTAAGTAAGGCAGCGAAACCACCTAATTCAGACAGATTTTCAAGTTACTAACTAAAGCTTTGAGGTGCCCTGCCACAGCTGGCCACAACACAGCTCTTCCACAGACCAGCCCAGACTGCTCAATGCTGTCTTTGGACCTTTGTTTCTTGGACTTTTCTTAACCTGCTGCCATCTCTCTCAGCGCCAGCTACCTCAGAGCCCACGAGCTCTATAAACAGCATGGTTTGCCTACTGGCTAAACCAAAGACAGCCATGGGGGCTCACAAGGTGCCAGGAGAGGGTGCCCATACCACCAGCTGCCCATAGGTTTTCTGGTTCAGTTCTGATAAAAACCTAAAGTTTTCATGCTTTGCCAACAGATGCCACAGACACTGTTGGCAGTGCTCTCTGTACCATGTCTGGGGCCTGATTTGGCTCCAAGTGCGGAGCCACAGCTGCCTTTCTTGCTGATTTTGGACACTGTTCACAAATAATGCAATGCATTCACTTGTTCTCTTCTCCTACACTTAGTGTGCCTAAAACATACACAAGCAATCGCAACAAAGCAAATAAGTGCACAGGCATTTAAGCAGATTTTCTTTACTCCAAATATTGGGCAGCAGAATAGAACTGCAAGGCATTGTAAGCAATCTCCCCCAGAAACTCCATATATCTAAACCCAGGTATTGCAGTAGCAGTTTTAAAATAAGGCTACCTCAAAATAATGACTTTGCAGCTGCTGCATCACCCGAGATGCCATGAAGACCCAGAAAATACTTTTTTTTTTTCCACAAGATGTTCCACCTTTTTAATGCAAATGCCAGAATTTGATCACAGCACTGGTCTTGGTGAAAAGGTTTTTCTACTGACATCACCTGACATAGATCAGTTACACCACATCATCAGCATAATGCTGCCTGAAAACAGTGAGGGAGGCTGCCTGCTCCACATTTATGTACAAATACTAGATCCTTCTGCCTGCACACCAGGCCCAGGTCTGGGTCAACACTTTGCAGTCAGAGTCTACCTTCATCTCCAGCACCTCCAGCAGCTTGCAAGTTATATACTTGAAAATACGACTTTTCATTACTAGGAACTGTAATTGTGGGCTGTCATCTTCCCACCTTTAGAGAACCAGCTACGAACCAGAACATGGGACTGAAAGGAGAATTCCTAAACAGTAAGAATGGAAGACATCACACATTTCCAGGTGGAAACAGCAAAACATTTGTTACAGTTTTCTTGACATTACGTGCTTCAGCCTCAAACACACATTATTTAACAAGGTCCGTGTAGCTATTCCATGTAGCAAATTACAGTCACATATTTGTTATTACAAGCGTATCTGAGATGCTCATAGATCTGCTCAAGGTGAGGCGATAACTCACCTGTTGTTGCCTGATTTTTGTTGAATTTCCTAAAAAGCTGAAGCCTGGGCATACATAGATTTAAAAACACACACAGAAACGTAACAGCTGAGCTGTAGTAAATGTCTCCAGACATTCTGGAGAACAGATTATTCTCTCATAGAAATTCAAATTTAAAATGAACATGTCTCACTGATAAACACTGTATTTAAGTCATATTTCCCCACTGATAGTCTCGAAGAACTAGACTTAAAATGGAAGGGGGGGGGAGTTTCATTTTCAATACATTTAAAGTATGCAAGAAAATGCTGCTCAAGTTTTATTACATAGTGTTCTCAAAAACTTCAGGGATAGTAACATTTGAGAGATGACTGAAGTACCATCACCCTGTTTCAAAGCCATTTCAAGACTGGGGAGAGCACTGGACCACATCTGCCTGTTTCTAAGAAACTTAATAATGGCGATTGTTGCAATCAGAGTCCACTAGTCTGAAATTGACAATTCAAAGCAGTGATTTATTATATCTTGCAATAACTAATTAAGTTGGAGGGATCTCAACAGCGTTAAAAAGTTCAGTCACAGAGAGGACTGAAAACCAAGCTGTATGCCATGCACCACATATGCAGAGGCACTTGCAACACAGAGGAACTGTCACTCATTGCTTTGCCTCCTTTGCCTGGAGCAACCCAAGCACTGCATTCCCAGAGCCTCCTGGACCCACAGAGAACAACTGCTTGTGCTCTCCATTCCATTTATTCCTCTCTTATTCTACCTCCCTGATGCAGAGAGGCTAAGAGAGTTGGGCTTGTTCAGTCTGGGGAAGGGAAGGTTCCAGGGAGACCATACTGCAGCCTTTTAGTACCTAAAGTGAGCCTGGAAGAAATTTGGAGAAAGACTTTTTACAAGGGCCTGTAGCTATAGGACAAGGGGGAATGGCTCTAAACTGAAAAAGGGCAGATTTAGATTAGACATGAGGAAATTCTTTACTGTAAGGATGCTGAGGCACTGGCACAGGTCGCCCAAAGCAGCTGTGGCTGCCCCATCCCTGGCAGCGTCCAAGGCCAGGCTGGACGAGCTTGCTGAGCAACCTGGTCGTGTGGAAGGATACGTGACAAGGGCTGGGGCTAGGTGATTTTGAAGGTGCCTTCAAACCCACACCATTCTATGATTGTAAGGGCAGCCTAACACGGCGCTTTCAAGTCGCTGCGATAACTGGCTCTATCAACAATGATGCTCCTCTATCAGTACTATCTCCAGACTTCATTTCCCCCATTCCCGGCCGCCCATCACCGGACCGACACCCGTCCACGCAGCTCGGGCCTTGCCACTCCGCAGCGCAGGAGCCAGGCGCAGCCGCCGGCCCGCGTACGCCGCGGCACGGGACACGGAGCTGGGAGCCGAGGCTGCCGGGGAGGCGGGATCGGAACGAGCCCGCTGACACCTAACGCTGCCGGGCGTCACTGCCGCAGCGGGCAGCAACCCCCCGCCTGCCCAGGGGAGGTGGCGCACCGCCGCACACCCCGTTCGCCGCCATTTTGGCCGCTTTGCGTCGCTTCCGCTGCTGGGAAGTAAACAGAGAGGGAAGGAGGGAGAGAGGGAAGGAACCAGCGACGTGGGTGGGACGGGACGGGACCGTCCGGCCCGACACGACACGACACGGATAGGCGAGCGGAGGAGGTGCGGGGTAGGCTTCGGTGGAGGGAGCTGATGTGGTCCGAGCGGAGGCGCCAGCGCGGCCCGAGTCCCGGTTAACGCGAAGCGCAGCAGAGAGCCTTCAGGTGAAGGGGCTGGAAGGGGGTGGGCGGCGGCGCGGGATCTTCGCCGGGACCCCGCCAGCGCTGCCGGTGGAGGGAGGAGAGAGAGGGGTCCGGGAAGGGGTCCTGCCTGGGAGCGGGGTCCCCGCGGGCTGGGGCGGGCCGGAAGTAGCCGACCCTGAGGTGAAGCCTCTCGGGGAGTAGCGGGGCTTAAAGCCTAGCCCTTCCTATTCAGAGCGTGTCGCTGTGTCGCAGCCGTCTCATGATAATAGATTGTAAACCCCTTGTTGGTTTCAACTGAGCTGGTTCTTCGTGGCGGTTAGGGGTCTCAGTCGTTCTCCCCATTAACGTACTCCTTTTATTTCTGGAACAGCCTTACTTCAGGTGCAAAGCAACACTACGAGCTCATTTAGGCTTGTTTGTGGGAAAGAGCAGCCAGGTGGAAATAGCCGTGCATAGTTGCTTGGGTTTTGGTTTGTGGTTTTAGGGGTTTTTTTGGTATTTGGGTTTTGGTTTGTGGTTTTAGGTTGGCTTTTGGTTTTGTTTTTTTTGGTGTTTGGGTTTTGGGTTGGTTTTGGTTGTTTTTTGGTTTTTGTTTTTTTGCTTTTGTTGGTGGGTTTGGGGTTGGTTTGGGTTTGAGCTGACCCATCTGCACCTCACTCAGCAATAAAAACAGTGTTAAGCATGTGCTTTGCTCCTCCTACTTGCTGACTGAACTATGTGATTATGGTTGAACATGACTGTATTGCAAGCAAAATAGAGTGAGTTGCACCCGGGTGCGGAGTTCAGAACAGTGAGTTCTGAAACAAGTTGTTGCAGTAGGTTGAGAAATGAACTTGGAACATCTTAAAGAGTCACGCATTCTGATTTCGCTCATCTTTCTGTCCTGGCAGATTTGGCTATTCCTGTTTTTTGGCTTTCCTTTCCTGAGATTTTAAAGCAAAGTTGATTATAGCAGCAACGTGGAAAAAACAGATCACTGATGAGTGTCTTCTGTGTATACCTAAGAGAGTTAAAAGCAGGTTTGATGGTTCAAGCATTCTAGGAAGTGATAAGCAGTCAATGTTTGGAAAATTCATTGTACCTGTACAGTAATGTGCCAGCATCAGTGTCTTCCTTCTTTCCATTGGCCTTGGATTTAAAATGGTTACATTTTTAGACTCTCAGATACATAAACCAAAATGAACTGAACTGCCTGATTACATTTGCCTCTTCCTATATTAAATTTGCAGAAAGGTTTATATTTTTAGTTGGTCTTTTTTTTTTTTTTAATAAATATATTTTATATGACCCCCAAAATTTCTGTAGGCAAATCTGCATTTTTTCAATTTTGCTTTTCTTTCATTGTTAGGCATGTTAGGAAGTTGAAACCAGTGATGTGTTTAAAAAGCTATTCTGATAGTTTAATTTCTGAAACAAGATGACAAAAATTAGATGAACAAGTTAATAAGTTAAGTTGGGATGGTATACCACAACTTCCAGAGTGGGTTTTGATCTGTAACCGTCATAAATTAACTACTTTAGACCTCATCCAAGTTAGCTCAGAGGTGCAGCATGTGAGTTGGCTGTGGATGACCTGGGCCACTTCTGTCAGCCATTTCTCAGAAGTTTATTTTCCAGCTGAAAAATTAATACAGATTCGCAGTTTTATCAGTGGCAGCTCACTCCTGGTCTTTTCAGAAGAAAATAAAGGTGTCAGATCTAGTCCTCTTGTCTTTGAAAAGATCAGTTATAGTAAGCATGCTGCATATGTGGATTGGCTCTACTGTACATCCACAATAAGCACCTAGAATGAGGTAAGGGAGAAAGTACAGAACTTGTCCCCCTAAAGCAGTAATAAAAGCAGCCTACCTAACTAGAAAATCTATGTGCATATGTTACCTTATTAGCAAAAGATGAGGCAGGATCTCTCTAAAGGAAGACTTGGGAGAGCCAAGTCTCAGTTACCATGTGTAGTTTTTGACATATTAACAAGAGATGGCTTTGGAAAGACTTAAAGTCATAAAACATCCCAAATTTGGCAAGCGAATAGCTTGCACGTGGTAATTGCTTGTTATAACCTAGTTGTTAGGAATATGTGTTTAGCTTAAAGGAATGTTGCATTTCAGACTAGTTTATTACAAATAGTAATCTGGGACTGTGCTTAGTAGTTGTCTCAAAGACAAACATGACAGGTTTGCAGTGGATTTGCTCATCCGATTCTTGATTAGGTTTAGGTTTATTTTGCAGATGGTTCTAAATTACTATTCACTTTTCTTGCTTTTCTTGTATACCAGTGAAGTTAGTGGCTCAGCAGCAGAATTCTCTGCCAGGTGAAAAGCTTGTTTCAGTACTGGAGTCACGTTTTGCATCATCTCATAGTCATGAGCTGTGAATTACAGTAAATGTAGATATTTTTGCCCAGTAGTGTTTTCATCTGTTTGCACCTAAGTGCCACTGGGATTAGAAAATGAATTTGAAAAAAATCAAGAGGCAAATTCTGTTCATCAGTCTTTCATGACAGTATGTTCAAGTTTGTTTACATCCTTTTATGAATAGCTTCAGATCTTAAGTGACAGTTTGCTTTTGTCATGTGAATAGGTAGGGTTAAAGTGCTTTAAAGATGGGTAAGGAGATGCTAGCTTTGAGAAAATAACCTGGATGCCCTGGACGATAAACAGTATAATTTTTCACTGCTATATCTATTACACTTTGGTTTTAAAAAGACTTCTGAACTTCTGTTTAGTTGCAGTACGTAGCAAGTAAAATTAAGTGTCCAGGTCCCCCATGGACTGGGACGTGATAATCGTGTATGTATAATTGTACTTGAATGTTAAACCAGAATTATTTCAGTGTGTATGAAGTACCTTACAGAAATCATGGGGGGGTTGGGAGGTGTTTATACAGGTAAAGCCCACCCCTCGTCTGGATTCTCTCAGCTTTTGAGAGACTACCATTCAGTGTGTTCTAGTTCAGTGAGAGTTTCATTCATCATCCTTTAGGACATACGGTATGCATTGCATTGAGCTTTTAAAAAAACATCTGGCTGCTAAGTTCAGTTGTAAGATGGCATATATAAAAGAATACACAAAATGCAGTGATATATATATTCCAGATTTATGTAGTGATGGTTTTTTTTTCCCTCTTTAATAATGTAACTTAAGGTAGAACTTGTGTGAGACCACTATGGATGCTCTTGAGAATGAGATAACCTTTTCCTCAGACTTGTTGAATTGAGTCTGATTTTGAAGAAAGTTTTCCCATTCTTTTGTAAACTTTTTTTTGGTGGGTTAAATCTTACAGACTGTTACTGGAAATCTTTCATAATCTCTCTTTACTAGTTAGTTGGAAAACTGGAAGCACACCAACATTATTGATGAAATATGTTTTTAAGGGTACTGATTTAAAATAGGTGCATATCAAACTAATCTTTTTAGAAAGAAACAAATAAAGGTTCTTCCTGGAAATAAAATGAACTTGACAGATACAATTTCTGCAAGATGCAATGCCTGCAAACATGCATGCACTTGTTATTTACTTTCTTGTGTGACATTTTCCTTCCTTGTTATTTTTGGATTACCACTTCAAAATCATAGTTACTTGTGTACTGGTTTGAAGAATTTTTGTTTCTTTTTATCTTCTCTGTATAAGGGAGGAAAAAGAAACCTGCAAAAGTGTGTTTACAGAAAACATATCTTCTCATCACTTTTTTTTGATACAGTTACGTTTACAAAATGGATAGTTTTTTTTATTATTATTACCATTTTTGTAGAATGAAACGAGGGAGGAAGACTACTGAGGCCAACGGCAGTTCATGTGAAGAGACAACTGAGAAAGAATCTAAGAGGCACAAAGTCACAGATGAGAAAACCGTAATTGTGCAGAGTCCAGACTGGGCAAACCTGCTTCAAGACATTATCCTACAGGTGTTCCAGTACTTGCCCCTTCTGGATCGTGCTCATGCATCACAGGTCTGCCGAAGCTGGAACCAAGTGTTTCATATGCCTGATCTCTGGAGGTGTTTTGAGTTTGAACTGAATCAGCCAGCTACATCTTACTTGAGGGCTACACATCCTGAACTAATCAAGCAAATAATAAAGAGGCATTCCAATCACCTGCAGTATGTAAGCTTCAAGGTAGTGTATTTTACAGGCTTTTAAACAATTTTTATGAAAATAAAAGCATTTGTTAAACTTGATTCTTTTTTTCTTTCCCCTGCATTTTATTTAGAATGTTTTAAAGAAACATCTTAAATACATTTGAGACAGTTTTGATGGTTCATCTATAATTAATATCAAAGCGTGAGACATATGGTTTGTGCCGGTATTTGAAAAACTGATGATAAGGAGTAATTGACAGTTGTGATCAGAACATTTTAACACATTGAAAATTAAAGAACATTACCAAGTGTTAAGAATGGCTTATGATGTTATTTTTGTGGTTAGGATTGTCAGTTATTTAGAAAGAAAAACAGCAGCTCTCAGTGTGGTAGGCCTTGTTTTCAGGCCTGCTGCAGAAATGGGTTCTCTAAATGGGCATATGGGCATGGAGGTTACCTCCCAGTTAATTTTTTTTATATATATTTTCAGGACTAAATATTGGAATAACAGTTCTGAGCATAACTTTTCATTGCTTTAATTCATGTAGGTGCAGATTTTCTTGTTTGGTGCTTGCTTTATTTGTTTTTTCTTGTAAAAGCTGTTTAAAATTCTGCATCAATGAGTGGGAAGAAATACTTCAGTTCTTCTACTACTGTACATGTACCTGCCTCAGAATTAAGTTTCATCAGGATGCATAAATTGAGTGTTTTCTTATCTTGCATTCTGTAGGGAGCTGGATCTATTAATGGTTAGAAAAAATCTAATTCTCTGAGTGACTTCAGTACTACTAATAAGCAACTATCATTTTTGGTACTAAATTGAGTGGGATTTTCTGTGTATGACATCTACTTAGCACAGCTGCACATTTCAGTTAACTGGAAAACTACATGGGATTTGCACAGGATGGTACTTGGCTGAGAACTGTCTTTGGAATCACAGAATTATTTTCAGCAGATGAAAGCCTTTAACATTGGCTTACATGTTACTGTTCTGGAAGGGTGCTGTGAAACAGTTATGGCTGTGTATGCATCAGCTAAGTGACAGATTTGGAAAAGAAGTTACTTCTGCAGCTAAGTGGACATACTAATTGCTTCATAGATCTGGCAGTTTTAATGTAGGAGTCATGGGCATGTTGGTAGCTGGGGCTACCAGCCTCTGCCTAATCACATGTATTGCTGCTTCGTGCAATACCAGATACAAACTGTTACCACAAGGTTTGCAGGGTTTTTATCGGTGTCCAAATAAAGAATATTTATGGCAGTATTGAAATGACCTTCCAGTGCTATCTCCTGTCTATGTGGCTTTGCACCAAGTGATTTTGAAGGATTTCAGATACCCTTCACTGGTAGGGTAAATACCCACATAATTTCTTAAACATGTTCCTTCAGTTCTCCATCAGTGTTGTAGAATGAACTCTAGATCACAGGGAATGCTAAGTAGCAAGGGTAATCACAGGAAAATAGATATAAAACTGTGTGTTACTCTGTCAAGGCTGAAAATGTGAGGGTATTTTTGTAGGCAAAGACTGGATTGTTGAAACGAGGTTTTTTGTCTTGTGTTCAAGCAGAAAACAGGCATTCATTGGACTTGGGTCAGTTGCTGACAAGCTAGCATGGCTTATGGTAGACTTCAGATTGATCTTGTGATCAAACCCATGTTCTGTGGATTTGCAAAGCTGTCTTGCATCCTGAGCATCTGAGTGTCGGGGGAAATCCACTTGAGGCACATTAAGTGATTCAGTTTTGTAACAAGCTAACTAATGAAGATTTATTTTTTCAAGGTATCCGCTGATACTTGTTGTGGTATT
>JAOEHX010041517.1:0-37375 GCA_025448015.1 Bolborhynchus lineola
CTGAGGAGAAGCAAAGGCTTGGAAATAGCATGACCGGCAATCTGAGCACCTGTATGCTCAGTTATTCCTATATTCCCTCTATAGCAATGAAGATTCCAGTTGTTATAACACATGAAAGTGAATCCAGACAGTTGTCTAGACTACCCATTTGACAGGAGCTGCCTGCCAAGGAAAAAACCAGACAAAATGCATGTTATTTAATTAGTATTAATGCTCCAAGAATATACACTTTTACATATTTCACTTCTTCCCTTCTCTTTAAAATAAACTGAAATAATAAACTAAACTAAATAAACGAATAAAATAAAAAAAAAAGCAAACTTATTTTGGTTTAAAACCATTTTGTTGAAATAATTTAACTAGCTTCATACACGCCTCCATACAGCTTTCATGCTACGCATGGCTTTGGGTATGTAATGCATTATTCTCAGTAAAAGCTAATGTGATTAGCCATTTTTGTATTCTCAAGGTGTGAGACGTATGTAAAGACTCCCTGATGCCAAACCAAGGCTCCTCAATTCACTCTCCACATTATCAGAAGTGAAGTGCAAGCAGCATTCCCAGCAAGCTGGTGATGTGTCACAGCCTGGTGTCACTGCACAAAGAGACGCAGTTGTCAATGTCCCTCCATAAGCAGTGAGCATTACTTTCTAGAATTACAAATCCAGACAATTTCATTCTTAGGAAAGAGCATACATATCAATAACTCCCATAAGAAGGAAGATTTCCAAAATGCAGGTCCCTTTCGTTTGTTTTTTTTTTTTTAAGCAGTATTACCACACTTTGGTCTCTACCAACTTTCAACTGACAGATGAAAACTGAAGTGCCACTTCCCCCAAATCCAGCAAGATTTAACTTTTACTACTGTATTGTGTAGTAGAAAAACTCATTCCTCACATCCAGAAATCCAGCACATTCCAGGGTGTCTAGCACACTATTTCCTAAGGCACAATTCCTAAAGTACTGGTTATTTTAGGGAGATCAACTGCAGATAAACAGGCTCAGTCAAAGCAGAAGCAACATATAAAACCAGGCATTATCAGTATTAACACGTTGCCCTAAATGCAGTTAGCTGGAAACAATGCTTCTAATGGATATGGATGGTTCTCGATACGCCACACAATCCAGGGCTCTGTGAGGCACTTTTCTCTGTTAACAGCATCACACAATATTGATGCGTACCATATGCTTTTTCCTTCTTGCTAAAGTATCTGAGAATAGAATTTCTTGTTACAACAGTGACACAAATAAGCCCAGGTATCTTCTAAACCATATAGAAGATTGAGCCTACAGTATCTGTGGGCTAGGTCATTTGCAATGTACACATACCTGCTGCCAGCAAGTATTTCACCAATTCAAGATGACCCTCTTGAGCAGCTTCCATCAAAGGTGTTGAGCAACCAAGTTCTATATCAGCTCCCGCCTTAATAAGGAAGTCAGCTACTTCAGAAAACCCTCCACAGCATGCCAGAGTAAGAGCTGTTTCCTGTGTTTCTTCTGTCTGTGCATTTATATTTGCCCCTAGGAAACAAAATAGCTGTTATTTTAACTGACCAGGCACAGGGTAGGAAGGTGAATGCCCATCGTCTCCACTGTTTGAGTGTTTTACCTTTGCTGTGTAGTTACAGCAATGAGCAATGACAGTCTCATGCAACATCAGAGGAATTTACACCTAATACTTAGTGGCAAATGGTCAACACTACATTCTTAGTATGGAACGCTCAAGAAACAGCAGTGCTCTCACCTTGTGCCAGCAGCAAGGCAACCATCTCTTCGTGGCCTTCCCGAGCAGCTTCCATTAGAGGCGTATAACCTTCATCATTAACTTCCTCCAGGTTAGCTCCCCTCTCAATCAGGAGAGCTGCTAACTCCACGTGCCCACCACAAGCAGCCAAAGTGAGTGGAGACTCAAATGAATCTGCAGGCATGTTCACTTGAGCACCACTGTCCAAAAGCAAGCGTGCCACTTCCACGTGCCCATCCTACAGAACAAACAGGAACATCAGAGTCAGAAATATCTGAAGTCGCTTGATGTTGGAGTTGCAGCCACTATCATACTAAGTCTGAAAATGATCCTAAAAAGACAGGGTCTTTTTATTGATGATGGTCCCATTTATGACATAGTTATGGTAATGCTTGGACTAAAGTTACATTCAGTTTTCCACCTACATCTAAGGTTTAAATGCAAAAGGAAAAAAAAAAAAAAAAGTAGATCTATGGTGGGGTTTTGGTTCTGTATGTTTTCCTTTCTTGGAGAAGTTGGGAAAGAATTATGGGATAATGCTTTCTTAAATATCCAGCACAATCCCTGGGACACAGAAGTAATAGAGATAGCAACAAGTACTGTAAGTAATAAACCCACTTCATGACTAAACACCAAAACAAACACTGGAACAAATATTTTCTTTTTCTCTTTAGTTGATTAATGGCTTCTACAGGCAAAGGCAAAAAAAGCTCCAACAGGCAATTTCTAGAACCTGGGAGAGACCCGCAGAGGAACTGAAGCGGGTTCAATGAGGTAGGTAACAGGAGAAGGATAAACTCAAATCTTAAGAGTTTGGAAAGTGCATTGGGGTGAAGCAATCTTTGTCACAGAGGAAAGAATGAGGATTGCCAAAGTGATCTGCCTGAGCCCTTACCAATCAAAACATATAAATATAGCTCTCAGCTTCCCAGGAAACTATCACTAAACTTCTCAAAGTCACCTGAAATAGACCAAGTACCAAAAATCCATGTTTCACCTCAGGTGTGCTCTATGGAGACTCAACACTTCTCAAAAGGGGGAAAAGTGAAGAAATTTTGGCATTAAGGAAGAAAAAACACTCTTATGGGGTCTCCCTCCCACACAACTTCAGAAACTGGGGTCCAAACTTATGGAACAATCTGGAGAAGAGATCTGGGAAAACTGAAACCAATTGCAAACTACTCCTAAAGAAGGGGGAAGGTTCAAGCCATGCAAAAAGTGCTTAGTGAGATATAGAAGGTAAGGTCTGAGAATCTAATCAGAGGACATTTCAGAATACACACTAAGATAACTTACGGATGAAAAGGGAATTCCAAGTGAAAGACTTCAATCAAAGTCTGCTCTGTATCTCTCAGTGGAGAGAAAACCACTTGCTGCTTTGCATACTGCAAGTGCATTAGCTGCATCAACCTGTTCACTCTATTTGCCAACCAAAGAAATATGGGGTTCATCCAGGAGTAAACTGTCAGCCAGCTCTGATTTAGAGCCCTGTGTCCCGACACAGCTGTTCTCCTAGGATTTAGTAGTTCAGGTGGATTAATTCTTCAGACTAGCCCCAATGCACACTGACAGATGTTGCCAGACTACTAAGGAACACTTCTTCCAGAGGAAAACATAAAAAGGGCTAATTTCAGTAGAAAATTGTTGTTTTTAAGATGTGTCCTTTGAAGGAAATCTAAATAAAATTGGGGAATACTAAGAGGGAAAAAATACATTAGAAGACCTCTTTGCCCAAGGTTCAAGCAAGAGCCGTTGAGGCTAGGGCACTGCTACATAGGGGTAATTTATAAAGTTATAATGCTAATAATTCCACTAATTCCCCAGATTACAGAGCTTCCTATGTATTAAGAACCACAACCTCAAGTGAACTATCAGTTCCCCATTCTGATCTCACCAGAAGTGCCAGCCAGCAACTCAAACAGCTAACACAAAGAGGAATATCAAACACACAACTCCTGTCAACACTTGTCTTAAGTTGACTATGAAGCAGGTAGTAACCCAAGACTGACAGCAATCAAGTCTACAATCAAAGACAGGCTGTTGTTCTCAGAGAAGCTGGCTAAAAGCCAACAACCACCTCAGCTAACTAAAGGCATTTTCTAGGTGTGGCACTCTACGTTGCCCAAAACAAACTAAAACTCAAAGGCACTTACAATAGAATTGGTGATCAGACACCAGACATTTCAGCTCCCTCTGCAGCATTCACTAGCTGAAAAACAGTGAAGACAGACTGGGAAGAGTCCCCATGATTTGATGGAACAGTTCCCTTCTGCAAGTGAGCAGCCAAAAGGTAACAAGGAACACATTCCATCATTCAACTTAAGAGTTCAGACTTGAAAGGATCAGTTTCCTTTCAGTTGTTTTTAAAGGTCAACATACACTGTAATGCAAACTAGTTTGAAATACCCAAGAGCTAAAAATGTGCAGGCAACCCACACAGCTTTATCTTCCCCAAGCAAGACACTTCACAGCCTTCAAGTCAGCCCAGTGCTCAGACTGCATCACCAAGACAGAACGACGAGTTACAGTTTTGCTGCAATGTTCTTTAGGAGACAGCATTCTCAATTCCTTACTGGCACTAGGGTCCCATACACGGAACACTATTCAAGGATACTGTCACTATCTCACTGTCAGAAGACTTCAACACAGAGAAGGCATAATCTGACCTTGGTCACTTGCATCATCACCTCACAAGTGCACTGAAGGAACACTTGATCCTCCAGGTCGCAGAAAACTGGAGGAACATTGCCGGCTGTCTTCTAAGGATTACAGGCTACTGGGAACAAATTAAGGTCCCTTTTCTTTATTCAAAGAAGTTATCCTGCTTGAAGGACAGATAAAAGGTCACCTAAGGTCTGGACAAAAATAGTTGCATATATGTTTTGACACAACAGCTCATACTTTATTAAGATGAAGCTCTTGGAAAAGGAAATCTTTCCTCAATGGCTGCTTTGAAATTACATGAGTTGCCCAAGAACTAAGAACTAACCTACTCTTGACTTACTGCTTTATTTTCAGAAAACCTCACAGCAGCATTTACAGAAGCCCAGAAGAGAGCAAACCATCCCTACATGCAAAACACTTCCTGCAGCAGTGCAGGAACAATGCAGTGCATCAGTCATCCAGCTCAGTGCACCTCTGGAAGTACATAACCACAATGATGAGAGAACTTTCATAAAGGCAAAGATGGAAAAGTGACTCCTACACCACAATAGAAACAGTGACTTGGGCTCAACCTGCTGTACTGCACTGCAGATTAGTTACCTCTACACTTTACAAAGGGATTATATGGAACACATCACACCCCCAAAACTTAGACATTTTTCCTTATAACCAATTAGTTACCTGCGATAACTATAGTAAAGGCTTTTTATTATCAAAACTGACACGTGTTCACTGCAGAACCAACCCAGCTTGTTAACAAGGGCTCACATTATCATCTCTTTTATTCCTGTCATTGAAAAGGGAGCAGCAAAATAAAGGCTGTTTACCATGCAGGCCTCCATCAGTGCTGTGTGCATCTCATCTGTTTTATGCTCTTGATCAGCTCCAGCTTCAAGCAAAAAACGAACCATATCTAAATGGCCTTCAAATGAAACAGAGCAAAATAAATACGCATTTAGTACCATAAACTTTTAGTACAGACAATATACTTGATGAAACCATTTAGATTTTCACAGTTTGCTGTCACAGTTTTTACAAGTTACCATTTGCAAAGCCATTCTTTTTAAAGTACTCTAAAAAGTACCAGAGCAAAACGGACAGCAAGACTTTAGTCTTCTGCACAGATGACTGCCCAACTCTGAGATGAAGACAGAACTCTCAAATTCAAGTTCACACAACAGGAACCTTCCCTTGTAACGTCAAGCTACAAAAGACTGAGCTTATTCCTTATTCAGCTGTAGAGTGACATATCATTTAAGTGTTCCAAGGCAGCACACAACTGAGGGCATTATCTTTTAGAGAGAGGTCCATGAAGATCCGGACTTAACTTTAAGCTTTTTTAATCACAGCATTTACATATTCCTGAGAACCAGGACACACACATTATGTCATAATATGTTACTTAACACTATTTTTTAGATGCTTCTACTGAACTTTACCAGCACTTGTTTTCAACTCTATTATGGCTTCTGTACTTTTAGAATCTGTCCCTTACACCAAGTTGTACATTTTATCCTCTCAATGAGCACCTTCCTCCAAGACAAGATTTAGTTTTACACTAATTGAGCTGCCTTGTTTTCCTATCAATCATCTTGCCAAGCATAATACAGAAAATCTCTAGTCAATGAGTATCTTGCACTACATACATTAAGTTATGGGTCACAAGAGACAAGAATGCCCCTCCAAAAAGTCCAGGAGAACTATTACTGAAATGTCTATGTAAGAATTACTATATGCTGCAGGAAACCCCTGACAAATCCAGAGTTTTCACCAGTTACACTAGTATGTATCTAATTCTAACCACAGAGGCATAACCTGACGTTGCTATGACAATAATCTGCACCCTTAAAGCTTCAATTAGGAGGAAAACAACTGTTGGAAAGTTTATGGTGGCTTTTGGAAGAAAAAACAACAAAAAAATAACCAACTAGAAGCGTGTTGAACTACCATTGCACTAAGTTGCTTTATATAGCAACATAAATTAACTCAAAAGGCCATGAAAGCTCAAAATGCATAACAATTCATAGACATCTTCTAAAGTTACATTGAAGAAACAGTAACCAATAATAATACCAGCATTGCCACCCCCATCAGGTATTAAAGGAACATTCGTTCTAACTTCCCATTTTCCTAACAGCTAACAGAGACGTTTTCGGGATGAAACAAGGGAATGCTGTAGTGGAGGAATGAAAGAATAGTGGTGTGTCAAAGCACACGTTTGGACACAGCCGGTCACATGTTTCCATCTGCAACATATCAAATACAGGTCCATAACAAGTAGACAGGTTTAATACTGCTATACCATGGATGAGCATTTCCTGAGTTTAAAACCAAAATCTAGTATTCCAAAGCTCTTCAGAAAACAATCAAATTACAGCTGGAAGCTTTAGTTAGATAAATCCTATCAAATAAATATAACAAAAAATACAAACAAGGCAAGAGACAATACCTTTATAGCATGCAAGTGTAAGTGCACTTTCTTTGAATTCGTTGGAGTGAGTGTTGATTCCTGCACCATATTCCAGCAATACTCTTGCAACCTCAACATGACCTGCACTGGCCGCTTCCATTAAGGGGGTATGGCCATTCTCATTGTGGTCTTCTATATTAGCACCGGCTTTCAACAGCACCTTCACTATGTCAACAAAGCCTCCAGCACAAGCGTAAGTGAGAGCTGTGTTCCCTGCAGAGAAGAAGTAGTTTACATGAAAGCTCTTTCCACCACTCATAGGAAAAGAGATTTAACAGCACTGAACAAAAACAAGTACATGGCTGGCAGCAGTCTCTTACCTCACAGGAATGCTACTCCAGCCAGTGATTTCAGGCTGGATAGAAAAATCCCAACACAATTATAAAGTGGAAGAGTTTTAATGCTAAGTCAGTATCATAAATAAGGATTTTTTTTTCTTCATTATGTTTCCTACTTCAGCACGCAAAGAGATCAAATACGCACACACAGAGATCAGTGAACAATTTTCACACTCACTGTAGCTGGGGGGGTTAGGGTTTTTTTTTGCCTAGGACTATGCTGTAATTCCTTGAAAAACTTTTACTGGCTGGCTGAAAATAAATTTCTAACTTAAAACTTGGGTGCTATAAATGTCAGACAATCATCTACGGCTCGTGTTTTAAATGCTACAGTCAGTTTTAAGGTAAGTTCAGCTTAATATGGCTAAACATCAGGATAAAAGAACATTTCTTAGTTCAGACACCTGAATTCTGAATTTCTAAAATTGGAACAAAGTTTAAATTCTACCTTGATATTAGCAAAATCCAGCTGCAGGTTACTGCTCTCAGCAAGGTTAAGCTGTGGTCAAGCACCAGCAATGTAGAAAACATTCAATGCACATAGAATTGTTCCTACTCTTTTGTAAAAAGCAATAGACTGAAATAACAGGTCTTGACCAGATGTGTCCCAAGGGAGTCTTACTGGGTCACTTGGGATAATACAGATGAGAAAAAACAAACTTCATGTGTTTTTCCAGTCATCTAACGCCACAGTGGTTTTGACAGGAACAGTGCTTTCCACTGCAGTTTATATTAAAAACAATCTTGATAACAGCCAGGTAAGACTGCAAACACATCTGCTATGATCCAGTCTACATATCTGCTATGATCCAGTCTATTCTTACTAGTTCCCGTTCATGTTTTCTTGTGAATCAAACTGAGGCAAAACAACAGATGTTCAAAACAGCTGCACATCTTATGTGTCAGTCTTATTGGTTCTTGGTGTTCTGCTTCCCAGTTACCTGTTGAAGACTGTGCGTTCACATCCGCACAATGAACAAGGAGCAGCTTAACAATGTCCACATAGCCTCCACTGGCAGCTGCCATTAAGGGAGTTATGTCTCCTTTGTTCCCTCGATCCTCAACATTTGCATGCATCGCTAGTAGCACCTAGGGAAAAAAAAAAAATCACTTTAATGACTAAATTGCAACACCAACATTCTGCTTCTGTGTGAGAATGATTCCCCAGGCAGCCTGGACATCCCCTTGCAGCAATGTCCCCAGCACTCCCAGGAGATTTATAATTGCTACCTGCACTGTCCTCTCCTTCAGGAAATGCTCACTTTTTACATTTGTTCCCATCTGCTAAAATCAACATGAAGTTACAGTGCAGCACTGACATTTTCAAAGGTCACAGGGCAATTCACTAACCAGAATGACAGCAGAGAAATTGCAAACTTGCATTAGCGACCACAGCACACATCAGGGTCAGGCTTACAGTTATCTCTCTGTGCTCTTGCCTGACACCAGAACATGCAGCTGGCCACTTTCTGAGAACTATTACCTGAGCTCTGCAGTTTGATACACAAGTATAAAAGCCAAACATGAACAGAAATTAATTCACTGTTGATACACATGATTTAAAAAAAAGAACTGAGTGACTGAGACATAAGTTTTTAGAAGGGAACCACTTGTAGTGTTTGATTTTTTTGCTACTTTAGACCCTCTTGCAATGTCTGCTTGACAGAACACCTTGACTGCATCTAGAAAAATACCAGGAAGGTAGATGTATCACAAAACACGAGATATATTCTTCACACATGTCTCTTAAACCTAAAGGCATATTCAAGAGCATTTTCCATTAAAAAGACAAATACAAAGTGGAAACCCACAAGAAGTTGTATTAACTGATACTCTGATTAGATTATAAAATATATCACACTCCGAATAGCTAAAATGCTTACCTACCAAAGAAGACCCTTGGACAACACTTCACAAAGGTTTAGTTGTGATTATATTTGTTACTTACTTGTGCCAATTCATAATATCCTGCTGAACAGGCCAAGCAAAGGAGACTCTCCCCTTCTTCAGTATGCTCATTTACACTTCTTCCTTCATCCAACAGCTTCCGGACAGCATTGACATCCCCATCAGAGCAGGCTTCTGCCAAACTGCGACTGGAAGATCAATTACACAGAATGAGCTCAATGTGAACTGCAATAGATGGGCGGCTTTAGTATGCAAGGGTGAAGTCCTTAAGTAAAGACTCATGACTTAGCATTAAGCCTTACCAGAAAATAATACCTTACAGATTTAAGTATATACACACATTATTTCTGTTTCACCGATGGAAATAAAAATTTTGGTTATTTCCAAATAAGCTCCTGTCCTCACCAGTTGCTACCTCACATAAGCTCTCATATACACTAGACACAGAGAATACTGCTCCAAAGTTGTGGCGTTCGCAAGGTACAACAGTAAGCCTCCCTGATGCTATCACATGTAAGTAGCATGCCAGATGCAGAGAGGTTACAACCACACCAAACTACTGACTAGAGATACCAAGGCAAAGTTCTAGTAGATGACAAAATAAAAGAAAGCAAAGAGCCTATTATCAAAAGGCCACTACCACTGAACACTGCGACAAGAAAAATTGCTGACCACTGTCTCTCCTGTAGCAGGACTATTTCCTTCTCTGCAGTAGCCCTAAGCTTTCTTCTTTTCATTGAAAACACCAGTTTCTTAATTTAAGCAGCTATTTCAAAGAAAAATCCTTACCTTACCTAATGACATCTTAAAAGAATTAAGGAAAGGAGCCTTAAAGAAGTTTATTGCTTCCTTTCATACACTGTTAAAAGCTATTACAGAAGTTTTCAGATGGAAATAAGCCAACTGAACCACAATTTTAAGCAGCAACAATACAGTCCTACATGGAACAGTCCTTAAAATGCTGCAAGAGGTAATTACAAGCTAAGAGTCTGAAGGAAAAGAAAAGACAAACCCTGAGTTCCTAGCATCTAAAAGCTCAGAAGTCTGAAATCACTACTTTAACTATCATTAACCTCTGAAGTAGAGAATAACTATTTCCCCTGACAGGTAGGATGATTCACTAACCAAACCTGTGAACAAGGTGAGCTGAGCTTCACTTCATTTCATTTCAAACCAAGTTAACTGCCCTTCAGATCTTTGCCTATAGTAAAAGCAAAGTCTAACAGCAAAGACAACTCTCAAAGCACTGCTAAACACAAGTGTTAACAAACCAGAGCAAGTCATGCTCAGCACCAACTCAATTATGCTTCTCCATCTGAGAAAATATGTGCAAGGAATGACTGTTCTCAGCCAGCAGGAACCAACTCACAGGTAATGCCCTGGTGAGAGGAAGGGAGAGTTAAGACTGAGCCTTCTGTTCTAAACAGTACTGGATTGGATGTGATGCATTCCTATCAAGATATTTAACCTGCAATACATGGAAGCTTGTTTCCTAAAACAAAAACAAGTACAGTTAGATTCAAAGACCTTTAACTTCCAATTTTTTTCCTGTAAGAGACAGAAGTTCACTCAGATTCACTGACAATGCAGAAAATATCCATTCCTCAGGAAAGCATGCAAGTTTCAACTGGTCAAAGACTGTAATATTTGAACTGTGTTAAACGCCTATTTTAAAAGGAACTTATTTGGTCACATACTCTAAAATGAATTAAACTGTGCCAGCAGCTGACAAGTAATAGCTGAGGTCTGACCTGAAGAGAACATCCACTTATCACTTACATTTGCACTGTAATCACTAAGTGAAGTTTATTATTTGGCTACATAGGCCATATAGTGAAGCAATGTGATCCCTCCAAAATCCCGAAGGACAGTGTTCAGCTGGGAAGAGAGGGAAGGGATTCATGCACTTTTGCACACATACAGTCTAACCTTTGGAAATGGGAGCCACCCAGCCCCATAACCTGTGGGACAAATCCTGAAACACATGAATCATTCTCAGAAGATGACCTTGAAACACCTCCTATAATACAGAACTGCTATGAAACCAAATATGCCCCAGGAAACAGACTCATCTCATCCTAGTTAACTCAGACACCTTCAGACGTCTCCCAGTTTGCTCTCTGCTCAGGTTGCCTTTGAGATATTTCCAAGATATTTTGCAGAAGTGACAAGAATGGCACTGGGCTGCTTAGGATGTTTAGGAACTACCTGCACCCCTTGTCAGAGAAGAAAGTATTTCATGACCCTAAAGATGTTTTGAAATTACTTATGTAGAAAAAAACTTTTGATGTCATAGGACAAACCTTTGGGTTCTGTCACCATGGGAGTTAAATGCTGTCCTCAATAATTCGCAGCTAGAAGAAGTTATCAGACTATAATAGAGCTTAAATTTCCCCCTAAATTCCTGAGCAAGATCCCAGGGCAAATCACCACCCTGTAATTATGAGTAGTTCCTTCCAATTTTAATACAATGAGACAGATTCGTTAGTTTCCACCAAAGTATGCTGAGGCAGTAATGAGAAAACTATCACCAATTCTACAGCTAAGAATTTAACTTGGTTTTGAAACAGAAATCAACTGTCTGGTACATATAAAGAGCAGCAGGTTATAAATAACATTATTTTGTATGTTTCTCTTACACTGTGGTGCAAATAAGCTGATGGGACAGTAGTAACCCCTTCAGATTCGTAACTATTTCTGCTAGTAGTAGAGCAGATACTTTGCCAAATATCAACTATAAAATTAACTTAATTTGAACTTAAAAATACAAATTCATCTTCTATAAATGGGAAACTGGGAGGGGGGAGGGATCAGTACGTACTTGTCCACTTGTCCTGCATTGTGATTGTTCTCTGCTCTCATTCTCGTCAATGCAGCAGCAGCTTCATCCAGTGCACAGCTGACAGAGGACGTCAGTCTCCGGAGGACCTCAGGATCTGCGAAGGCTTTGCCATCGGCAGTGGACAATTTACCAATCCCTTCAGTGCACGTTCGTTCATCAGTCGGGTTAGTACGGAAGTCACACAAAAGAAATGCAAAGACACTATTTTAGATTTCAGCCACATGCACTATTAGTTAAAAATCATCTGCAAACATGCCAGGAAAAAAAAAAATCAGATATTTAAAAGTAAGTAACCTTTGCCTGAGACCTGAACATTTAATCAACTTTAATCAAGCGGGAAGAAAACTGTTTTTCAGCTGGCAGCTTCATTACCTATCCCAAATTCCCAATTCATACGTGGGGTTGGTGGTATTTCAGAGAAGTAAGGGTAAATCCAGGGGTCAAGTTCAAAAAAACGTAAGTTTGGACAACAGGTAATATTTCATAGGCTTGGCTTGATATTTTCTGAATTGGATGAGTTTTCCAATGCAAAATGCAGCAATCTATTTCCCCTTCCCTGCCCAACTTCACCCAAAATGAAGCAGACTTGGCTCTAATAGAACTTTCCTTTTTTTAAGAGTAGGAAAAAACCTAAAGAAGTTATTACCTTCAAGCCCCAATAAATTAACATTCTAAACTGTACAGCTCTGTCTAGAAGGACAGAAATTACAAAACAGAATTTCACATATTTTAAGTGTACTTGAAATCAATATCCCCTCCACGCTAACATCGCACAGGAGAAATGCTTGGGCTCAAGGAGTTTGTTCTAACAGTTTTTCTTACAAAAACAGTTGGTTTGCTGCAAGAAGAGCACCATAAGAAGCCCTTTATCCCTCTTTATGGCTGAGATAAAGTGATGGTACACCTGTGCAGGTTTATTCCATATAGTTCAACAGAGCCTATGGTACATTTGCACACAGTTGCCCCTGCAGTGCAGGCAGGGCTTGTATTTGGCTATACAAATGTGCAAACAGTGTAAAGAAATGCACTGATGAATAGTACAACCCCCCTAAAAAACTTATCAATCACATGCTACAAAAAGATGATGGTTACTGGTTTAAGGATCAGCTGCCTTCACCATAAGGAACTGGAAGCTTTTCAATTCCTTCCTCATTCAACAGACTCAAATTAGACATAAACCTCAGGAAACAGTAAATCTTCTATTTGATACTTGTACATCTCTGCAAGACTGACTGACACCACACCTCCCAGGACCCAACTTGCAATTATTACAAACTAAATACTGAAACCGTACTTTGAAAGTTTCACACACAGCCTTCAGTCAAGGTCCATTTCCAGTTTGAGAGCAGTCATTTTGGTTTCTCATTAATGTAAGAATCAATACCTTCACCCTGAAAGCAATTTTGGCCCACTCTGCTACACTGCCCTACATCCCTGCTGCAGTGCTCACACCTGCCTGCCACCATCTATGATGGATGAAGAGATTACTTGGTCATCTGAAACCAAGCATGGGCCATTCGAAGTGTCACTGTTTCTGCATCAAGATATCTAATTTACAACATCAGAATGAAGGACAGAATATATTGACACTTGGTGAACATATTTTAAACATTCTAGTATGTTTTATTGCACACTGACTGCTCACACTGAAATCCTTAAGGAAGAAACCATATGTTGGGCAGTGCTCTTTGTATACAGGAGTTAGAACCATACTGAGAGTTCATTCTAGCATAGTCATCTTTCTAAGATTCACATGCTTTTAAAAACTTTAAAGTGTTGTTAACAGATGCAATTCACATCAAGCTAAAGGGCAGTGGAGTTACAAGGGAATGTTCATTTGCTGTTAACTTAAACCACTTAAAGAACTGGTTTAAGTCAGAGCACAGTCTGAACGCCATCAAGATATTTTGGGGCAAGCCATTTTGCCTTTAAAACTAATTTCTTTATTAAGGCAGTTGAAGTTTATTAAAGTTCTTCTTTTCTCTTCATTAATTTCAGCATGCCATCCTAAAATTTCCTTGAGAGTGTGATGAGCCTTTGAAGAATTCCCACAATATTCACAGGCACTGATGACACCCTAAGCAGTACCCAGGAACACAAGTGCAGGGGGACCTCCAGGAGCTTGTAATCTGAGGATGCACAAGGAGCTCCACTGGAATCTGACTATGTTTGATTGCCAACATTACTTGTATAGCGACAGAAACCCTGCTTAGGAGTAACTGATTCTACTTTGCTTTTCAACACTACTCATTTTCACATCCATTTCATACCATACAAGTCCTCTCCTGACACACACAGGTAGGTACTCAATACCCTTTTGCAGCATTCATTAGAAAGATAGGCTTGCAACAGAAATGCTATTTCCAAGTTCTTCAAAATTCTCACTCATGACATTGAAGGTGTCATATACTTCAATGTTGCAATAAACTTAGAATCATAGAACAGTTTAGGTTGGAAAACCTTTAAGATCTAGTCCAACCATTCAATACCTGCCAATAAAAATTTTCTCATAATCTTACCTCCTCATCCTAATCTATGAACATTTGATTATGGTCTGGCACGTGCTCAAAAAAAGCTATCCAAGCCACTTGGCAACACCATTTCTCATCACTACATAACAAATCATCACATATCACAGTGCCACTATGTACAAGATTAGCCATTAGTGCTTAAATTAGCATACAATTTTATAGATAATATGAGTCTCTTTAAACACCTATACGTATTTTGAACAAGAAAACATCATGAACTAAGCAGGCTGAGTCTCCCTCCTGCTCTGGATTCTTTCCAAAACAGTCTTTCTGCACTGTATAATACTCAAAACTCACGGATGGGAAACCTTAATCTGTGTTTAACAGAAAGGGTTATTCCCAAAAGACAGATGTGGATGCAAATCAGAACAAATCATGGTGACTCACACTGGTCAGGTTTTCAAAGGCCTGATCAATCCTCACTCAGACTCAACTTGTTCCTTAGCCCACCTTCAGCAACCAGCAACAGGAGAAAAACACAATTACAGGAGCAACTACAGAGAGCAGGCACATACATCGTCCATGGGCTTCAACTGTAGCTCAGTTGACTATCACTAAACTTCTTGCTAATATTCACAACACTGAAACACAGGAGGGCTGGGTTATTCACGCTAACTAAATGGCACATACGCTGAGTTTACAGATCTGATTTCTGTGCTCCTGACAGTCCCCTTTTCACTAGGGCAAAATAAGGTACCTGAGTGATCTGCCTTACAGCTAGCCACATCGTAACATGAAGATTTCTCCTTTCCAGCAATACAGCTATCTAAAGGCTCTACAACAGCACCTTCCAAAGTTTTTTAACTTCAACCAGTGTCACCCAGCAACATTTCTGGGTTATATCTGCCTCATATTGCTCTTCATTACCTTGCCAATTAAGAACCCATCTCTCTGAAAGCAGTGCCATTCCCTGGGAAGCAGGGCTCAGAAGCTGCACAACCACCACTGTACTGCAGAGCTCAATTACTGCCCTGCCTTGCTCCTGGATGTCCACTACCTCACTAATTCCTCCTGTACAGCACAGTCAGCTTGCCTGAGCAGCCTGCAGCTTGGCAGCTGCCTCAGCAGATGATTTATCACCTTATAAAACCACATAGATAACTTTCTCAAGCAGAGTATCTGCAGAGAAGAAAGAAGTCTTCCCCTTGGACAGTACCATCAGAGGTTAAGCTCAAGGTAGCTTATGCTCTTAGCACCTAGCTGACAGCAGAATGGCTCAGCTTAACTCCTATGTAAGCCTTTGCCATCTTCCAAATCACAATAACTGAAAGAATTCTCCTGCCAGTAGTTCTGCTGGATTCATATGACACCAGGAGCTGACACCAGTGGCAGACAGAAAGCATTCATTACCATGCAAAGGGAGCAATGTTGCGCCTAACTTCAGACCTGAAAAGATGGATCAGACAATCAATGGCAGTGGTACTACTTAAAATCCTGGCACGTCTGAAGCACCCTCAAGATGGCAAAAAGCTTGTAAAAACAGATACATTTTGTTTGACTGGGGAAGGAGAGGAGGAAGGTGGCAAATTCCAAACCCCCTGGAAAGGAAGCCTGTTGGGGAGAGAGAAGACAACAACATCTCTTTATGGCAACCACAGGCCGAGAATAAATATTCTCGTTGTGTAATGGTGACTATTTAGACCACGACTAAACCTTGTAGAAGCTGTTGACAGTATTTCATGTGTCACCATCACAGCCCCACACAGACTTCCAGAGCAGCCGAGTTTTCTTCTTCTACCAATCAGATTCCCAACAACAAACCCTCACACCCAAAAAATGACATTTTCAATGCTATCTGAAAAAACACGTCAAAACATCTGCTAAGCACTTTCTGGCAAAAGCAAAAATATCACTTTATTCTCCTGTCTTATATTTCATGGTCTTAACCTCAAAACACACCTTTCTTGATGAATCCCCATTCCTAAAAATAACAGGAGCTCATCCACTTGAGCAATGTCCACAAGTGACAGGGGATGTCACAAAACACTGAAAGGCCACCACATACATGCCATTAAGGAAAGTTACCCTCAATCCCAGCTTTTAATTTTTCACTTGCTTGACACTTCAAACTCTTAAAAATTGTGTTTGCATTAACACATAGTTCAGTGTAGCTGTCAGCCCAGCAGCCAGAATCTTGATGACAACTCTAGCAGTGAGATTCTCTTTTCCAGAATCAAAAGCCAGGAAGTACTTCTCCAGTTCCAATTAGATCGTACTGTTACTTATCGATGACAAGGGTTCCTTCTGGGGACCATCTGCTTTTACATCAGTAGGCTCAGGTATCTCAAAATCTGAAAACTGATGTCCTATCCTTCAGCACAAACATGAATTCTTGTTTAACCATACAATACTCATTAACATTTACTTTTCTGTTGAGTTTTCCCATTAGACTGCAGTCCAGTCTCTCTGTACTTCCGCATCAGATTAACTGCTCGGACAATTCACAACATCAGCCAGCAACTCCCGCTGGTGCTAAAGCTTGGAAGCCCCATAAGCAAACTCAGCAATGAGAAAACAGCTCAACATAGACTCACAGATGGTTCTAGCAAAATCCCAATACCCCCCAAATAATTTGCCACTTCATATAATTTCTCTCCACAAACCCAATCCTCCCATTTCCTCTGTTTTCACATAACCACATTCCTTTTGCATAAAGGAATATGGTTATTTGACAGGTATGGAATACCACACATTTTAACTTAAAATGCAAGAAGATTGATTCAAGACTTGTGACAGAGTTTTGTTACCATATGAGAGTTCAAATAGGAAAGAATAATAGTTAAATGGATAACTTGTCTGCTATCTCCTCCACCTTATTGAAGTTCCTGACCATGACAGACTCTGCTACAGCAGAACTCTCAATTTCTCTACCGGTTTGACTTTTTTCCAGCTCTCACCAGGCATTCATTTTCTCCCATTGTATAAAAATTGAGTTACCTTTCTTAAAACTGAAAGAACATGAGGACTTATGTGCTGATCTGACCTGGCCACTGCTAGAAAGACTACTCTGTGCTCCTCTCCCTGGGTTTCCCAACCTCACCACTGCACTCACATTGGGAAAATAGGAGGGAGATTTCTACCAGCATAGCAAGATGGGTTTAACCAGCAAAAAGCCTTTCCAGCCAGCACCAGACCTAGCAAGAGGAGAGAAAACTGTGCAACCAGGAACGGAAGATTCCTGCCTCATGGTGACAGCAAATAGCCTCTAAACCACCTCAACCCCCTCACACACCTTTTCCCCTGGGTCTCTCATCCAGGACATCTACACTTCCACATCTCCTAATCAAACAGCTTTTTAAAGAAACCCAACCTTTCAATTTTTCAAGATTTTATTTCTATTAAATCTCTAGCACAGAAAGAGTTGCCTTCTGAGGTGACAAGTTCCCAGATACAATCCTCAACACTGCTGGTTCCTTACAGTAACCAGGACCTTCAGTCACATCCATCACATACATGCATAAAGTCATGCTGATCGCTCAAATGCACTTTGACCCATGTATCTTTACATGCAGTTAATATGGAAGCATCATGAATTACTCCTGCACCACAGTTACAGATGTACTTCATCAAAGTTCTTTTCCACCCATCTCAATGCAGATAAGCATCAGGGAGAGGTGTCTCCTCCTGCATTACCTCCTGCTTTAAAGCAACAGCTACAGTTAGGACAAAAGCAATAACACAGTAAAACAATTTTGCCAGTTCTGTCGCAGTCATCATTTGAACAGAAATTCAGTGACTGTATTGCTTTAAACAAAGCAAACTAAAGCTCAGGGGAGAATATGAGAGGGCTTGTAGTTCAACACAAAGCCTAAAGAATTATGTTGAAGTACATGAAAACATTCATATTTCCTCTAGCAGAGAGGCAAAAATTTAAGACAATTATGAAATAAGCAGACATTAATGCCAGATTGATCTGGAGTATTCACCCCTTCCCTGCTCTAGTTTGGTTTTGAAGTGTTTTTGAAGACGTAACCCTTGGTCCAAAACCAATAGAGTACATTCCCCCCACTCATGAAATGCTACAACCAGTCACTGTAAAAAGCTACTTGGTATGCATTTTATACATATGAACCTCCAGACTGAAGTTCTAACTCTCCACCTACCACAGACAGTGAAGCTTCAACTGATGTCTTAACTGCGACTTCATCTCCTCTCTGATGCTACAGCATCCCTTTGGCCAGAGATCTGCTCAGCTGGCACAGTGAGAAGGCAACAAGATGGAGAGGTAAGATAGGAAGGAGAGGAGAAAGGAGCAGCTTCCTCAACCCTCAGATTTTGTTCTGGAAAGAAAAGAAGTTCAGTTTCTTCCAGATGAGATCTTCCCAATGTTTACAGGTTGCCCAGAGAAGTGATGGATGCACCATCCTTGGAGACATTCAAGGCCAGGCTGGGCAACCTGATTTAGTTGAAGACATCCCTGCTTATTGCAGGGGGGTTGGATTAGATGACCTTTGAATGCCCCTTTCCAACCCAAACTATTCTGTGAATATTCCTACATTAAGAGGCTCATTCAAATGTATTACAGCTTGCAGGACATATCAAACACAAATACAGGCATTTAAATTTGGCCTTGGAGGAGGAGAAAGTATCCCTTCCACCCTGGCAATAAGGCTTTGTTTCTAACATGGTTTTGATTCTAAAAAAATATAGAATCTTGCATTTGAGAGGTAAATTCAAAATGCAAAGCTAACAAATTATAAAGGAGAAGGCTGGGATTAAGCACTAGTTTAGAAACATCTACTTTACTCTGGATGTGAATTTGTGTTAGTGCTTCTCTAGGATTAAATAGGAGGTACTGTGTATCACACTTAAATAGGATCTTATTACTTCACTTGTGAATTTTTTTGTATGACTAAGGGATTTTTAGGCTCTTTTTAAGCCTTAACATTGATAAAAGCCAGTGATAGATATCCAGAAAGGGCTGCCATGGCAGCAAAACCTCAGCATGTTACTTGGGTGTCTAATGCCTTTTCCTCTGCCAGCCTCCTCTTCCCTACCTCCTCCTGCAACATCTTTCCCAGGACTGCAGCACCAACAAATATTCAAGTACATTTATTCACTTAAAACAAATGCTCTTCCAGTTGCATCACGTTTGCCAGTGTCAGTGTGATGAACTCAGGTCTCCAGCCCCCATTGTCTGCCTGGCTTTGTTCAGCTTTTCAACAGCCACAGCTCAGATGGCAGACTCAGCACATCCCTAGAGCTGGGCTGTCACCTGCTCACACCCTGCCAAATGAAGCGTGAGGACACAGGCACATGCCAGTACCGAGCTGGGCCATGGTGACAGCCAACAGTGAACAGACATGCAAGAACTGGGATCATCTACTGAGTGGCCAGCAGTAATCAAAGGAGTTATGGATGGCAGCTCCTATACCTGAAGGAAACATCCAGGCTAGAGACTGAGAAAAACAATCACATTGCTTCTGGTTGTTTATACAAAGTGGTATGAAAACTTCAAGCCAGTCCTAGGAAATCGATTTTATTTGTGACTGTGGTGCTTCTAGTGTTTATCCCAGAACTATAGAGGCAGCAACTGTGCAAATGATCCAGAAGCAGAAATCAGAACCTCTGTAAGGGAAGCTTCAAAGTAAACTCAGTACTTTCTGCCACCAAATATGGAACCATTTACAAGGGTTGGGTTTTTTCTTCCTGTTATTTTACAGAAAAACACCATGGCCAACAGCAGACAATGGATCTTTAATTCCTGGTTTTATCTTTCATGCCTTATCTAATATTTTCTCATTCCAAGCCTGACAGTTGCCTGCCACCAAGAATCTGAAAGATATACTTCTGAAAGACTTGAGACTGACTGAAACATGGCAAAGAAGAGCATGAAACGATGCCATCACTGTGGGAGGGTAAGGAGCAAAGACAAACCTCATCTATCCTTAAGAAACAACACCAAGATAGGATCCCCACACACAACAGAGATGCAGGGAGAACTCAAATGACCTTGGAATGCTGTTTGCAGGCAAACAGCCCACTTGAGCTCTCTTCTCCCAGTTTCTAACATTCAGTGGGAAGCAGAGTTCACATGGGCTGTGACTGGTATCCTGAATCAGAAAATGGCTCTGGCTCAGTGCAGTGTTCAGTAACTACTGAGGAAAACAACTCAAAATACTTCTACATTTTCAAGCAAAGAACCAAGAGTGAACCTTGAGGGCCAGTGATACCAGTGACTTCATCCAGAAGCACAGTTTCAGCCCCATGTTTATCAATCCTGTATGGCAAAGTAAACCAAAATACTCCAGAAGAGTGCCCTTCTTCAGAAAATAAAAAAGATCACCACCCTAATGTGAACAGCACAGGCCAGGGTATACATTCACACTTCAACTGTTTAGAACACCTCCACTCTTCCTAAGATCCACAGCCTTTCAAATGTCTTGTCGTTACATACATGCTGCATAACACACCCTGAAAGGAAGGTCTATGGGTATCCCACAGCAGACTGCAAAGTACAAAAATAAGGATGCTACAGCCTTAGAAGGAAAATAAGGAATCTTATTTTACCCCATTACCCAACTTGAAGGAAGAACACCCCCATCTACTGTTAACACATCAGAACAAACCACTCCTCTACAAAAACAGTGCAGGGGCCTCACATCACCTCACAGCTTTTTGTTCCTTGTGCCATTTCCCTAAGGTCCAAAAACCAAAAGGGAAGAGCACATAGGTACAAGAGAAGTCCAGCTCTCTGAAGTTCTGCTTCTTCAGATGGTTCCTGGGTCATGGATTGTGGGTCACATAATCCAGTGTGTGGCACCACAGATCACTGTGCTTACTGAGCTGCTTTGGAGCACAATGCAAAGAGAAATTGCAACAAGTATTAATCCAATGGAGAGCTTCTGGAGGTAGTTACTTCAAACAGCAGTATGGAAGAGTCCAGCCATTTCAGATTTCACCAAATCAAATGTCTTCCATTATTTCCCTCCAGGCCTTTGTTCTTATTTGCATTAAAGACTAAAATAAAAAAAAAAGCTGTTCTACCTCTGATTCTGTCTCTGTACTTTGGGAAGATTAGGCACTGGGTGCGCTTATTATAAGAGAAGGTCAATAGACAAAATCACAGCCACATTTCAAGTTTCCCCTCTTTTCATTATTAGGTCTTCCTACATGTTCCTTTCCCTGTCCAGACTTCCAAAACATGCTGGTGGCTTGGTTTCTGGCAATATGAGGCAAAGTCAACTGGAAGTCAGGATAGGTTGGTTAGAACTGATCTTCTTCCCAGGCTCACTGTGGCCTTCTCTGTTACTCAAAAGCCATGTCATTCTTTGAAACCAAAGACAGAATTTTAGAACTCATAACAATTCTCCCTGAAGCAGGTTTCTTTTAAATGGCATATCCGAACAGGAGCGTCAGCAAATATATATATAAATACATATACCTACAGACAGAGGAACAATCAACTGCACACACAGAGGAACAGTTTATTTGGGTAACAGTTCTTCAGAAAAGTATTGGTTGATATAAAATCAAATTCAACTTGTAACCCAAAGGCAAAAGGCAGACACCAAACAGAGATGTATAAACAAAAGCACAGCTTGCAGGACAGACGAAATAACACTCCTACTCTCCATGCATCAATAGAGCTCAACTTGAGTATCATGACTAATTTGGGGCAACAAACTAAGAAGAACAGAGCTTGCACATGGACTCCAGAGGAGAACAAGAGCAGCTGAAAGTCTAAGTAACAGTTAAGGGCAGAGAGATTTGATGCTATTTAGCCTGTTTGAAAAAAAGGAGGGGAGCTGAGGAATGCACCAATTTAAAATCAGTTGTAAAGGATGGCTGCACTGAAACCGGGAACACTGACCATGGGTATGAGGCATAAAACCAGCAGTCAAAACCAATGCCAATTGCTTTACTACAGCTTTCCTCCTTCCCTCATGAAGCACTTCCAAAGCAAACTAGTGACCCCTTAACTCCCAGCTTAGGTGTTTTAGCATGTAACACCGAGCACTGATACTCCATCCCAATGACTGCAGTTGGCTGGGCACGCTGTGGAGCTTCCAGCACTGGAATCAGTTTGTCTAACCAGTTCTTAAAGCCACCCATTAGGAATGGCACAAGCACAGCTGCATTTGCCTGGGGAGAAGGAAGAGAAGAAGATAAAAACCAGATCTACCGAGATGTCTCTCAGCCTTCTTTTTCCAAGAAGCTTTAGGCAGCTGTACAGAACTGGAGGAAAAAGCTAAATGGCAAGTTAGTAATTGCTATTTTGAAGCTAATGCTTTGTTACACACGAAAAAATAACATTAAATTAATGTTACATTACAGAGCTGTCTCTTGTACCCACAGCAAGGATTTTCTTGATGGATACAATGAGGATAAACTTGTACAATGCAAATATTTTTCTTTAGGTTTCCATGTTGAACCCTCAAGGATTTAAATACTTTGTATTCACAAAGAATCTAAACTCCATTGCTGTGCAGATGCTTCATGCACTACAGCTTGGTTTAAATCACAAGATTTAAGTCCTCAGCTTTCAAAATAAGGTCTTCAGGCAGAAAATAATTTCTAGCAGGCAATGAAAGTGTTCATGGCCCACTGCAAAAGGAGCCACCCGCTTCCATCAGTAGAATCCAAGATGAGTGGCAGTATCATTTTTCATTAATCTTGTGAAAACTAGGTTGATTTCCTAGAAATATGCAGAATTGGATAATTTACACTATATATATACACACACTATATTACCATTTGTTTTCCTAGAAACTTGTTTATTGTAATTATTCCCTAACTACAATAGCAATGGTTTGTCAAATACGAGTTACCAATTGAAAAATGCAACAGGTTCACCCATTTCCCCATATACCCTGAGATATGACTGAGTACAATTTGTTGTTTCTGACACTTAAAAAGAAACCCAAAATATTTAATACCATTATAAAACTGATAGAAGAACAATATATTGTAGGTCTGCCAACAAGAGCCCGGTTAATTCCTCTCCTGTGTCCCAAGACACTTGTTATAGGCAATAAACCAGACACTGAGCAAACCTTTTACAAACTGGTAGCCCTGTTTCTAATATAATAACATTACACCTCCCAGTACACTTCCAGTCAGCCCCAGGAGGGGTGGCTACACAGCCACACTGCCAACCTGACTTACCAGTCTGTCTAGCTGGAGCCAAGCAGCTGGCACTAGCTATTGCCACCACACTACCACCGAGTTACCGAACATCAAAACCACCCCGAAATCTACGTGATAAGATTTGGATCCCATCTTCTGCACACTATGAATCATGCACTTCACGCTCAAACTCTGCTCTGAGCACTTCTAAACTCCGGTTTTAGCATTATGTGCTAAAGAATCTACATGACGGACAGGTGCATTAAACAAAAAAGCAAACCAAATCTGTGTAATTGAGGGGGTTTAATAAACTATTAATAGAGTCTTCTTGCAGGAGACACAAGCAAGAGACAGGCTTTTCTCTCGCCCTCCTTATCTCCTGACACACTCAGGGAAAAGAGTTACATTTTGATGAACTCAATCCTGCAAGTGCAGTAACTGCTTCCTTTCACAAGGGTAACATCCAAGCTCCCCTCTCACACAGGCACTGCAAAGAAATAATCAGATCAGCAGCCATCTGTTTAGAAAGCATGCCATGAATGAAACAGACACAGAAAAAATACTACACCACATTCAATGAGATACATTCTGCAGCAAGACATTTGGGTCAGCAGCAGTATTTCCCAGATACAAGCTTTAAACACCATATGGTTTGCGCTACTGTTCGATTTTTCTGTACCTGTTTGACATCACAGACATACATACCCAGCTTACCTGAGACAGTGCTGCACAAGACCTTTATTTACCAACCCTACACAAACCTCAAGACAGCCAAACCAAAAGCTTGGTTCAATGTACTGCCAACAAGTCTCACCAGCTGCCTCACTCAGCCCCCTGTACCTGCAGAGGGTGCCAGCTCCCCTCACCACAGGGCTGCACAGCCGGCTCTAGGCAAACAACCACAGAGCCCACCAACAGCTTATGCACCCCACTGCAAGCTCTGAACTTGGTTATTTTCATTTTGATGGATGAAGGACACATACATGTAAGGGTGGTGAGGCACAGGCTGCCCAGAGAAGCTGCAGCTGCCCCATCCCTGGCAGTGTTCAAGGCCAGGCTGGATGGGTCTTGGAGCAACTTGCTCTACTGGAAGGCATCCATGCCCACGGCTGGGGGTCGGAACTGGATGAGCTTTAAGGTTGTTTCAACCCAAACCAGTCTGGGATTCTACTCGAAGAAAAAGAGTGGGATTTTCCCTTGGTACAGGCTGAATCCCAGCTCAATTCAGGCATCACACAGGACTGTCAATAAAGCAGCTTCCTTCCTCCTCCCAAACTTTACCTACTTTCCTCCTTTGGCTGAAGCTACTCCAAGCACTACTACAAGTAGTGCTGAAAACAATACTGAATGGAAAGAAGTTTTTAACCAGGAATCTCCCCACGCTGGAACAGGAGAGCAAAGGAATTTTTACCTTGCAGAAGAATTCAACTTGCATGAACAAAAATGACAGAAGTAAACCAAAAAAATGAGTTAATGGAAAAAACATATTCAGGCCTTTGAAAAAATCATGTTAAAAGAAGAACTGAGTTGTTTATGATATGGTCATTAAGCACTGTCTGATTCACTACGATTACTTCCAGTATCTATATAGACAGACATAGATATATAAATATGCAGCAGCTTAAGAGACTGAGGAGTACCCTGGCCAAATTTCATATATCACAAATTAAACCCCCCACTTTGACTTGTCTCTTCCCACTCCCCATCCCTACTGAAGGCAAGTTAAAAATCTCAGAATCTTCTTTGTCCAAGAATCCCAGGAGCAGCTTTGGTGAGATAACGGAGCTGTCTGGCACCTAAAGAATCAATTTAAGTGTTACAACAATGAAACTGTTCTTCACAGCAAACTCCAACTGAAAAAGAGCCAAAAAACAGGAAGCTGGGACATTTAACACACTTTCAAAGTATGGAAGTTAATTTGACTGAGAATAGGATTAGACTGGACTTTTTCTAATCTAAAAGCCTACTAGATTAGAAAAAAAATACTTAAATCATGCAAAACCTCAGAAATACAAGATTAATAATTCAACTACATGCACAGGATTCAGACAGTTTATCCAACTTACTCAAAAGCACAACACATCTGTGTGTTTCACATACCATATATTCCTTCCCACTCTGAATCTTTAAACGGCAAAGAAAGAAAATAAGCAAGTCACTGTAACATGCCAGTGTTTCAAAAGGCCAAAGTTTCCCAATTAACCAGAGTTGATTTTAGTTCAGCTTTGATCACTAAAAAGGCACCGGAATAAATCTTATTCAAGCTTTCTTAATGAGAAGTATTTCTCTATTCAATCCCTATACTGTGTCCATGTAACACCAACTATTTCACATCAGATCAAATTGAAAAACCTTTCTTTGTTTAAAAATTAAAGCTGTTGGACTAAGGTTAAGGCTTTTGCCATGTTGAAGACAGCTAAAAACACACTTCAAATTTGATACTGCTACATCTTTACAATAAAGTTCTATCTTTGGTCCAATGCCAGCAATCCTCCCAGATCTGTTCCCAAGAAAGACCCCTCTTTTTATTCAAGAACACCAACACAGATCTAAAATCATGTGTGTTACATACCACCAGCACAATTTGAAAGCTGCAGCCATCAAATTGACAAACATGACTCTTCTGTTTTCCGCAGCCTTCAACTTCTACAGTTGGAAGCAGAGCTCAGATAACCCTTCACAGGTTACATTTCTAATGGATTAGATGCCTACATCCATTTAAATCACAAGTAAGTTACACATCAGTCCTAAGAAAAGAAACACTAGGTCCGTATGAATCTCACTGATCACAAAGTACATGATCAAAGTGTCACTGACACTTGCCAAGGAGTATCTCGATGCTCAACGAAAGCAAGCTGTACATCTTCTGAACTGTTCTTTTTACTCCATAGCTCACTTCCTGTATTGCCGGATTACAGGTCTACCCTGTCACATTCAAGACCTCTAATGTGGGGGAAACAAATATAATCTATTTTAACCAAACAATCTCTTGCTGTTACTGAATAATGAATGGGTCTGGTCACATCACATAGAGAAAAACAGAAGTGGGTTTGGTCAACAGCTTGGCAAGAAGGTAAATACAGATACACATACACACAGGGGAAAGCATTCAGTTTTACAACTGCTGAATCTCACTCTGCCCTTTCAGTGTACCCTAAAGTAGGCAGATTTTATCTGGGCCCATTCATATTTTGACCTGTGCTTTGTATTTCCACTAAGCAGGTGATTACTTACACTTTTTGCCTTCCCCAGTTCCAGAATATTCAACCTCTTCCCCTCCCATTTCATCCCACCAGCTTTCCAAAGTGCAGTAAAATGCTCTTATTGCAGAATTAAGTACTGAAATCCAACAGTGATTAACAAAAACTTACTAAAACTAGCTTTCTCTTTTACCATTTACACTGTATTTAATCCCTCAAAGTCTCAAATACACCAAACAATCTATGTGAGGGTCTCTGGTCACCTTTAATCCTGTATTTCAACAGAAGAGAAGGATGTGTGTAACTCTGCTCCCTCTATGAACACAACGGACTACTCACTTCTGTTTCACTAAGCAAACCCTCAGCTGAACATGGTTCCTCTCCAAAATAGCCTGATTCTCCTCACAAGCCTCTTTATAAACCACAGTAGGACTCCTAAAGTACTCCCTGCTAACAGAACTCCTCCCTGTGCAAATGCTCAACGATAATGCCAAGTGCTCCAACATTAGAACAAGAGCTCTTTCTCACTTTCTTCTGCATTTGTGTTTTCATGCTTCACTGTCAAAGTCCTGCAACACTCAAATTGAGAAGGAACACACAGGATACAGGCACCTGAGCTATTTCCTCATGTTAGAAAAATCAGTCCAGTGGCACTCTGTCATTTTCCAGAAAACTCAGCAAACCCATGCACAAACACTACAAACTGGGTACGGTACCTGCAGGGATTCACATTCTACAGCTTCACATGGAATTCAGTGGTTTGGGTGCAGAAACACCAAAGAGGCATAAGGAATTTTTATTTGGCCATCTTTCTCTATCCTCTTTAAGAAACACCTGTACTCCAGACAGAAGACTGCATTACAGAAGCAAGGCATTTTCCCTTCATGTTGCTTATAAAAGATAGGACCAGAAAATGAAACAGCTTTCACCTGTCAAGCTTTCCGAGCCTTTGGAGGAAAGTCTGACCTTTTAAGAACACATGCTGAAAGACCTATGGAGGAACCTGCCAAGAATAGCAAGAGCTCTGAATACTACTACCATCCATTCACTGCAGTAAAGACCTTTCCTGTCATTGACTGAGTCCAGAGGAGGCCACAGAGATGCTGCAAGGGCTGGAGCAGCTCTGATTTGGAGATAGGCAGAGAGAGAGCTGGGCTTTTTCAGCCTGCAGAAGAGAAGACTCCTTAAGAGGAGAACTTAGAGCAGCTCCAGCACCTAAATGGATGACAAGAAATCATTAAAGAGGCTTTTGACAATGGCCTGTAGGCACAAGACAAGGGGGAATGGCTTTAACCTGCCAGAAGGGAGCCTGAGATGAGATCTTAGGCAGAAGGTCTTCCCTGTGAGGGGGCTGAGGCGCTGGCTCAGGGTGTCCAGTGAAGCCGTGGCTACCCCATCCCTGGTAGTGCTCAAGGCCAGGTTGGACACAGGGGCTTGGAGTAAGCTGCTCTAGTGGGAGATATCCCTGCCCATCACAAGGGGTTGGAACTGGATGAGCCTTAAGGTCCCTTCCAACCCAAAACATTTTGTGATTCTGTGATCCTCCAGCAGTCAACTACTGTCCCTAAGAAGAGAATGTAATATGTAACTTTACTGAAGAGCCACAGAAGAATCAGGATTCTTCAGAAACTTATATTAAGATATTAACAGCACCCTAATTAACAGGGGAACTGAAGATGTTGAGTGCAGAACATTTATCCCCTGACAGAACACTAAGAATCTGTTTAATTACACCTTCCAACAGTATGGTTCTCTCTCCACAGGTCATTTTACCTATATATCCCTTCTTTGCTACAAGGAGTCAAACTAAAGAAAGATATTCAAAAGACTTGGTTTGCTTAGGATATCTTCTTAAAGAACAGGATTCAATTGTTTTAATTCATCCTCAAATTCTGAAGACAAAAACAACTCCTATTTATGATGCTCACAGAACAGTGAAGTCTCTCAGTCTTCAGAAAGAAAAACTATTTTTTCTTGTGAAATAATACAGCCACTGACAGTTGTTCAAATGCAAGTGTCTGTGCTTTGCATAAACATATTACAGAAGGAAGTATCATTGTCCAAACTAAATCTAACCAGCCAGGCTTCCAGTGGACCTAGTAAATATAGGGAATGTGTAACCCCTGTTTGTGTGCACATGCGTATGTATGTAGGTATGTACTTGCTTCTATGTTACACTGGGCAAGGCACAACCCTCTGGCTAGATACTCTACTTAAGGCCGTCACCCTCAGCATCCAAACCCACAAAACATTTTAAGCCCTCTTGGAAACAGAATAAACAAGCTAAACTGATAAAAAATATTCAGCACTCTTCCGATGGGTAAATATAATCTATTTAAACATTTTCAAGCTATCCAACTAACCCCTGGCCTCCACACTTGCACATGCAGGCCTAAGCAGCTATCAAGACAGCTACAGAAAAACAAAACAAACTCCCACAAATCTCAAAGACTGCAATGGCTGAAACCACTTCTGCAGAAGTAATTTGAAGAACAACATCCCACCTGGCTGCAGTTGCTAGTTTACCTTCCAGAATTAATAAGCAATACAGCCGTGTGAGAGCTGAGCATTAAAGGATTCATGGAGAATGAGCAAAACTAGTTTTGCAAGCCATACTCATTAAGATCCTCATGACACAGCCACGAACTCAGTATGTGAGAAACCCTGAGAAATCTGAGACACTAAAAGCAAGGCTGATTTTGCTCTAGGTTGTTGGGATCAAGCCTCCCACACGAGAGGGGATCATCACAACAAAGGCCAAGCTCCCCTGGAAACCACATCAGACAATGCAGTAGCCGAAATACTTGTTTGAGCAATAGCTCTGCCATCTACTTTTGCAACCTATCCCTAATACTAGGAACTAAAATGCAACTAAAGTAACAGGAGAAATCTCTTGGTTTTGCCAAAGGGCAAAACAATACAAAGTTCCAACATGAGGTCACTATGTTGCCATGATGGAAACCCAGAAGCCCACTTAAGATGGGAAACAGTATTTTCAGCCAAACCTGCCAGAGAAACACAGCAAAGATACACCGCCTCCTAAAAACACTTTTGCAACCACTTCCAGATTATGACTTTTCTTAATAAAATACCAGATTCTCAGTGCCTTCTTTAGCTAAGCCTCTTGGTATTTTTAGTGTTCAAATTCAGTGGGAAAGACAAGTACTGCTTAACTCTTAAGACTTTTTCAAGACTGTTTTCATTCTTTCAGGCTCACACATTCATCAAGCGGCATATTCATTTTGTCCAGTCTTTTTAGAGAGGAAGATGTAACCTCAAATAAAAGCACTTTCTTGGTGTTTATTTGCTCTTCTTTCCAGATTCCTTCTGTTCTGCCCATTCTCTACATCCCTACTCCAAGCACTCAAGGAATCAAAGCATGGAAACCTCAGATTAAAACCAAATCATTTAACCCTGGGGACAAGGGGCCATCTACTGCTTCAAGTCTACAGAAAACGTTCTCACAGGCATCGCAAGGAGCAATTTGTTAAATACCATGAAATCATTTTGAACACTGCAACCCCTCAACGTAAGCATGTCTAGAGACTGCCCTCATTAACACTAACTACCAGACATCTCCACTGACCATTTATCAAGCTAACCATACATTTCAGGACACAACCAGTCATCAGGTGCATGAGTCAAAGTGATTTGCATTTTTAAAAATGCTTAAAAAGGGACCATAGCATAGCACCATTTAGACTAGAAAAGACCTTTAAGATTGAGTCCAACTGTTAACCCAGCACAAATTATCAGGATCAAATTATTCACGTTCTCTTAGTGTCTGGAACATCCCAGATATTGTCTCTATTCCCTGCAAAGCAAAGTTTGGTCCCCCATAACTTACATCAAGTTAGAAACATTTTAAGGGACCACCTTTCATTAGGTTGCTGCATCATTTTGCTGACAAAAGCTATGCTATGTTCTAAGTTGCAGAGGTTTTTCAAATTCAAAGAGAGACAATCCCACAGCCCCCTGCATCCTCCTTCCTCAGGAGGAAACTCTCCTTTAAGACTGTACATAGCTTTACACTAAATACCTGCAAATAAACACTATTTCATCTAGCACTTGTGTGCTCAAAGCTTAAGTCTGAAAACTCCAGCTTCAGCACATTACTATTTTTCTGAGTACGTACTCATTATGATTAAACAGGATTTTTTTCAAAACAGGGTTCTCACATCTTTTTGTCCTTGGAATTTTGAAACCAACAAATAATTTTCAAATTCATCATAAATATTCAAGTCACAAACCTTTGCAAGACTTCAATTAGTCAAGCTTTCACTATAGCACTAATACTTGTCTGGGTCATCTAGTTAGTTCCAAACCATGAATATTAACTATGTATTTTCCAACAGTCATATCCCAGAACTACAGGATGGAAAAATATTTTTGTGAAAGTTAAACCAATGAAACAAATATTTCACCTGCAAATTTCTGGAGTAATGAATCAATATTTACATATTGACCAAAGCAGTGGGGAAAAAACCCGTAATTTTAGCGAGTCTAATTCCTACCATTCTCTCCCCTTTAACCCTCTTTCTGGCAAGATGTGCAATCTTACCCGGAAAATTAAATACCAGTTAATTAAACTTTATATGCACAGGAAGAGTAGATCAAGCAACCCTCAACAGCTGTAAGAACTGAGCTTGTTTTCCATGGTCATGGAAAATATCCAGACTTGTGAATATGTCACTAGGGTCAAAACGTACACATTGCAGACCTGTGTGCAAGTTGCCTTCAGGAAAAAACTACACAAAGAAAGTACCTGCTGCCTCCAGTAAGGCTTCTAGTCTCGCTTGTGTTTCTGGATCCACAGTTCTCAAGTCCGCCCCTTCTGCAGCGCTCGATAAGAATAAGTCCGATGTGGTTTTAAGTACTGGGTTATCAAGATCTTCTTGGTCCAAAATGAAGGATTCAACCTGTTCGCCAAGGTTAAAAAAAAAATAAATGAAAATTAACATTTGGAAGTTTCCTGCTAAATCTAAAATATCAGACAACACATAGAAATACTTGAACTGTACTATCAGAATCATGGCTTAACTGCACAGCTCACAGGACACCACCACCATAAAAACCATGTAGTCAAATCACTGACAAGATAGCTGAAAACACAAAAGAAAGAACTCTTCATGAAATACAGTTTACTGCAAATATTACAATTAACAAGATCTTAGATCACAGCAATGGCAACTCAGATTAAATATGCAATAAGTGTTATGTATGTTTGGACAGTTAGAAGACCCGAAACAAGACTGCTACAGAGGCTGTAGCATCTTTGTCACCAGCAGTCTACCTACCTTGTTACTCAAAAAGCCACCAGAGATGACTTCTGTAGAGATGAACCTATCTGAGAGCAAGAGTGGGACTGAATGTTTTTCCCAGATACACTTTAGCTCTATTTTAAAAGTAATTACAACTAATGTAGAACAAGGAGTTTGTTTTGAGTAGAAACACCAGAGTTGACTAAAATTCCAACCCAAAACACCTGTTCCCAAGCTGGCACTCAGCATTATCTCAGTCATTGTTTTCTAGACTAGAACAATTAAGCAAACAGGTATTCAAACTAAGCAGCAATAATGCTGTCCCACCAGTGGCCCACATGATCTCCAAATACGTGCTCATGGAATTACACAACATCACACTCTGTAGTTCTATGACAGCTTGCCAGAGTAAACAAGAATACCTGACTCATTCTCTAACGAGAGCAGAGCTACATTTCAGAATTTGTCCCAAGTTCAGACTTCCTTTCCTGTACTTTCAGTAGTATTTCAAGATAAAGCCACTATTTCGTAATTAGACATTACCTGTTCAATACTCAGTGCCTCAGAAACAAGATACACTCCATAAGCAGCCACTGCTGTCCCTTCCCACTTCAGGCCCCAGCCTCATCTTCCCTTCTCTGTTCTCCCCTACTACTTCCACCATCTTTTTCACACCAGCATTAAACTCTCATCATATTCAACCCTACCACACAACACCCCAAAACACCTCAAGAAAGGGATAGTTTATACTTAAAATGTAAAAAACTCAAGAAATCAAATCAGGCCATCTGCAAATTCATTGGGGGAAAATGATAACAAGAGGCCAGAGAGCTACACAGAGCACTGACATGCAAGAGCAACTTGTGGACATTTCTTCCCCTTTTTGTCATGTAATTGTTCCACAGCATCTTCACCCTGTGTCCAAGCCAACCCCCCAGGGCTCAGTGAGATATAGTGCCACCACAGGAATACAAAGGGCACCAGGGCAGAAAAGTCGGGCTTGTCGGAACACAGAACACGAGTTCCATATCTCTGTGGATACACACGGCATTGGCGAGCTTACAGGTATTACATCCTGTGGACCAAGGCACAAATATTAAAGCTAAGACAGCAGGCTCGGAGTGCTGAACATTAAATAAGCAGAAAGTTAGTGACCAAAACCAGTGATAGATTTTTTTATTACAAAGAGCAGCTATTTACAGCTCACAGCAAAATGTGCCCATGCAGTAAGATTCACCTCTGCAGAACTCAAATTCCAGGATATGTCACTCTAAGCAGCTTAAGGACTCCCTGCTGCAAAACCGACGTCTGGAAATATTCACCCTTACCTACAGAAGCACTCCTCACCCAGGACTACAACAGGGTACTTTGCCTCACCAATATGCTAGAAATACTATCGTAGAATCACAGACTGGTTAAGATTAGAAGAGACCTTAAAGCTCATCTAGTTCCAACCCCCTGCCATGGACAGGGACACCTTTCACTGGAGCAGCTTGCTTCAAGCCCCTGTGCCCAGCTTGGCCTTGAACACTGACAGGGATGCGGCAACCACAGCTTCTTTGGGCACCCTGTGCCAAGGCCTCAGCACCCTCATAGGGAAGAACTTCTGCCTAAGAGCTCATCTCAATCTCCCCTCTGGCAGGGTAAAGCCATTCCCTTTGTCCTGTCCCTACAGGCCATTGTGAAAGCCCCTCTTCAGGTTTCTTGTCAGCTCCTTTAGGCTCTGAGGTCTCCCCTTAAGGAGCCTTCTCTTCTCAAGGCTGAACAAGCCCAGTTCTCTCAGCCTGTTTCCAGAGCAGAACTGCTCCAGCCCCCTTCTTCATAGCCCGCCCTCCTATTATCCCTATTGCAACAATGCTTGTGTCATCTGGTGACCGGCAGAAAATCCCACTGTGTGCACAAGAGACTATTCATAACATGTAACTGAGAAACACATACAAGACATTCTATTACATGCTAATGGACTTTTTTGGTCTTTTCCAATGACATCAGTAAATTTAACAGCAGTCCTTCCTTCCGAAGACAGGTTAAAATGGCACCTACCCCTGAAACAACTGTGATATGAACAGTAAATACAGCACAAGTGTTCCAGGAGGCTCCTGGCAAGCCTTACCTCCCGGCCTCAGGAACAGCTAGGCTACACCCAGGCCAAGGCAAGCACATCAGCCTGGCATCAGCCTTCAGAGGCTGAGCCACTGCAACCTTTAAAACTTCATCTTTTTGACAACTGGGTAAAGATATGGACCATTTTCTCCCCAGCCACTGCCACCCTAAAGCTCACTCGTATATTTACAGGACATTATCTGCACCAATACACCTCCTGAACCTGAAGCAGTATTAATTCATCACTCACAAATACTCTACTAACTTGCAAGGAATCCCTCTCTCTCCTCCCAACAGGAAGCACATTTTGCTTAGAGGAAACTCTGAAGAAGTCTGTCTCTAACACTGATTATGCAAACACGATACACAGCTTCCACTTAGGGTACAAGCTGGGTAGTATCAGTGCGGTCTGTTCATCTCATCACTCTTTTCACCTTTCACTGCCCTTCAGCTCTTCTTCAGGTTTACTACTGTACCTCCAGAGACCTCACACATGCAAAGTCTCACAGAAAAGCTTGCTTCATTTATAGTATTTTCATTGTAGTTTTACACCACAGCACAAAAAAGGCAGATGTTTTCATTACTGCACATGTTGAGCATCAAATTTTAGGTTTTGTTTTGAGTTTTAGTAAGAGCTTAATAACATAACCACAATAAAATAGAACTTAAGTGTGAAAATACCAAAAATCCATATGCAGCAAGTGAAAATAGCTGTACTATTGCCAGTCTGCCAGGACAAGCTGCAGTGTGGTTTCAAGTCAGAACATCTGACACTGCTGTAAATCCAGGCACTTGCTCACACACTAAGGCAAGCCTAGAGAGGATGAACAGCTAGATACTTTATCAATAGCAGAGTAAGAAATAAGCTGAACAACCAGATGTCTCTTGTGAACAGAATTATTACAATCGCATCATAATAATTAAAAAACCATCATATTTAAAGAAATCAAATTATTCAAAGTATATCAAAGAAATTCTACTTTTGAAACAAAAAATAAACTTCAGTAAAAACAAACACCAAACAAAACCCCAAGCAGATTTCATGTTGGCATTCCTGGAAGACTTACTCATATGGCAAAATTTAGGCCCTGCTCTATCCTAATCAGATCTGCAGCAAAGTGACAGAGTAACCAGGCACTGTGCTATTTTTGGATTAGTTTGCGAGCTGCTTTGGGCAGTTAATAAGCATCTCGCTTGGTAAGGCTCCTTAGGAAGATGTATATTCAAGACGTTATTCCATCTGCCAAAATAACTGCAAGTAGGAAAAGTCAGACCCCAAAGAAGCTGCTACGCTGCATGGGACCCAAGGACAGGGTGCTGGACATCAGTGTCTTCGCTGCATTGCTGTGTTTTGCACCATCCACAGCAACCATAGACCTTCCCTGAAGTCCTGCCAAGGACTGCAGCAGCCTCGCAGTTCTGCAGATCCAGTTACACCACTGATTCTCCCTCCATAGCAGCTACATCGCAGCTATTTGGAGTCAGCTACAGCAGTATTTATGTGTTAATGCCATGACTGAGTTTACCTCAGGTCAGCGGTATGTAAAGGCAACGTTGCAAGCACTGACTTCACAACTAATACCAGCAATTCCTGCAAGATGGGCAACAACATACAGAGTTAGAAGCAAAGCCCTCTTCCCAGCATGGCTCGGACCTGCTCACCACTAGCCTGGTACTGACCCAAGCTACAGACAACTACTTCCTCCTGTAGCTGTACCAGCACCATTCCCTACTGCTCCTCCTACCCAGGCAGGGAAGGGCAGCAGCAAACACAACTTCTTCTACCTTTCCTTTCCATTTGTGTCAAAGCAGTACTTCTGAGAAGACTATCTTTGCTCAAAGTGTGGTTAAGAAACAAAAGCTGCTGTTAAACTGTATCTTTGAACTTGCGTTCTCCAGACAGCCCCTGAGCTATAAACACTTTTTTGGATATCAACTCTCCTCACTCTACAAACACTGAGGACCTGAGCACTTAACTGGGACTCCTAAACTCCTATTTCTTATGCAAATATATTACTACCTGATTGTGTATTAGGTAACCCTTCCTAATTATTGCTGTAAAAACTCAATTCAGACATATGTCTAAATACATCTGAATATATGCAGAGGGACCCTGGCTTCCTTAAAGTTAATGTAGGCCTGTAGGCCAGGTTGAAAGTTCATGCCTATGAAGTTGAAATAGATCATCTATATTTTCATTCCATAATTAACAAGATGTGCAATGCTGTAGTAGGACCACACTAGGAAGATACTGTGGTTTTGTCTGATAAACCCAACCTCTGATGCTTTACGTTGTCATGTCCTTTATTACACTGAATGCCAATACCTGATTAATACTTGTAAACCTGCTTTAAAAGTTTCTAGGAATACTGATACTTCAAGGCCAGGTTGGATGGGGCTTGGAGGAACTTGTTCTAAGGGAAGGTGTCCCTGCCTGTGGCACAAGGTAGAATCACATGAGCTTTAAGGTCCCTTCCAAACCAAACCAAGTCTGACTTTGTGATTATATGATAGGACATCGCATACCGTAACACTAAGTGAAGACTGAAAATGAGTTTGTTTCAAGTTTGACCTCAAACCCCTTTAAGTTCACATACAAAGAATGCCTGCCTCAAAAATACTAAAAAATAATTATTCCAAAGGGAAAGTAAAGTGAAGCCCTTTGTCACTGACACGGCACTTGCAGGAACTTGCTGTGACAACTGCATCACTACAACCCGATGTAGACTCAAACTAGCAAAAGGCCTGGCTTTGTTTTACCTTAAGATGTACTTTTCAATGCTGCCCTCCTCATGCCAGTCAAACAATTTTCCACCTACTTAAGGTATCTTCCTGATATTACTATTTCAAGAGATGGCCTAAAGGAATAGGAAAACACAAACCCAAACGTGGGTATTTTCACGTGATTTAACCCATCAATAGGGATAAAATTCCACAGGCAGGAGGGAGGCAGGCACAAATAATTTTCTACCACTTTAATGAACTTTATGGACTTACCAAAGGGGTCTGATAAGCTGGAACATTGTTCTTCTGGGAATAGCAAGCCATCAGATCAACCCAGGTCCTTGCAAGGCTAGAAGCCCTAGTGCCCCCCACATTTAAGAGGAGCTGTTAGTACCTGCACACTGCCTTTGCTTAGCAACCTACAAGAGTTTTGTAGGCAGGAAATTAGATCGGGTGGGTGGCAGAGAGGAGGGGTGTAGATCTGGTTAGCTTCAATTACAATAGGAAGTTGACTAACATGA